>JBCATW010000162.1:0-10905 GCA_038406705.1 Eurycea bislineata
GAACGGATATCCTTCAAAGCACTATGCCACGCACACCGAGCAATACACAGACCCAAACCGAACATACTAACGAGACGGTTTCGGATAAACAACAGACCACAAAGATATGAAGAAGGCCCACTAATGATAGTCCCGTTCCGCAACAAAGAAAGAATGGGAGGTGCAGTATTCACGAGGAACTGCGCCATACTCTGGAACAAACTCCCACCATACCTGCGGAAAATCACCCAATACTTGAAATTCAAAAAGATCCTGAAGACGTGGATGTTCCCAACACAGGAGGAGGCAGAGAGAGCAACAAAAGTCAATAGGATCGCATACCTGCCCGCGACAGAGGAACGTGGGAGGAGAACGATTACATTCCTAACATCACCGACCACAATACTGGAAGGAACAAATTAGCACCCGATGACAACAGCAACAAGGAGCGCAGGCACCTAGGGAGGCTAAGTTGGAAAGAGCAACAGGCCATATGCTACCCCCGAGAGGAGAACGGAAAGGCACAGAACAGAACAGTGCTACCACGCGGCTGGAAAGAAGTACCGGAAATCGATGACCTTGAAAAGGATAACAGGGCACGGGGCAGGGTGAAGTCATGGCACTGGTGATAGGGTGGGGTAAGTAATGAGTGTGTGAGAACTACCCAGGATGATTGGGGAGCAGGGAAAGCGAATGGTAAACAGGGGAAAGTGGCATAAGGGGTTATGAGGGAATGGGATAGGGCGTGGGTTGGGTGGCTGGTGCTGAGGGTCTGGCGTTTAGTTGCGATTTTGTCTTTGAGCTGGCTGATCTTGCGGTTTAGGGCCTTCCGTATGCCTGTGCACCAGTTGGTGTCTTTTAGGGTATCTGTGGTAGGTTGGGGAATACTCATTTTCAGTTTGGGCTACTAAGTCCCTAATTTTCTCCAAATCAGGAGTTTGTGAAAGCCGAACCTCAATGGGGTCTATGTGGGCCTCCTTTAGGGGTGTTTTGGGAGTTGGAGTACTTATAGGAGTAATAACATACGGCGTGTCAGAGATGGTAATGGCCTCTTCTAGCACTATAGTATTAGGTTGAGTGAGTAAAAGCGGAAAATCTTGACTTAAATTTGCGTGAACTTGAGCTTGCTCAATTACTAACTTTTTCTGCGCAAGAATAGTCGTGGGAGGCCAATTTCAGGGGCGGCAACTGCAGCTGCAGTAATCAGAAAAGATTGAGGGGCCAGACTATGTTCTTTATTTACGTCTTGCCATTAGCCATTGAATAATTTATTTAACGAAGCTTGCAGAAAGCGCACCCCCCCCACATGATCATTTGTGCTATTTGATTTTTCCATAATTAAAGAGGATATTAATGAAGCCTTTGATTTCTGAGACTTGTCACTAGTAACAATTATTTCCTCCTGAGTGTCCTCAATTTGATCCATATCAATACGAAAGTGAAGAATTCTAGGTGCAGACTCATCATGAACTGAAAGATCGGGGGCAAAAAATGGTGTCATATTAGTTGTGGCACCTTTGCCAGTATTTTTTGTTTTTGGAGTAGAGAAAGAGATGAAGTCTTCAGGCATTATTAAGGTATCTGGTTGGGATTTGTTTGTGAAAAAAGCAGTAATAAGTTAATTACTAGATTTCGTTTCCTTAGTTCCTTTATTGTTGGGTGCTTGCGCTTGTATCTCCTGCTTTTTAGCTCTAGTCACAACCATATTACACAATGAAACACTGAACAGTTCCACTTATCAAAGTAAAAAAGGGCTCAAATTTAGCATTAAGACTGGCCATTACATTTTGTTATATGTATTTGGTTGCAATATTATTCAATTATTGCCTAATTGCAATACTTATTATGGTTATGTGTTTTGTTATATGTATTTTAGCCCTGCACTTAGAGTATCTGGCCCAGTTATTCCTGGACTCCTTAACTAATATGGCCACGATTAATCTTTAGAGAGGTGTCCGTTCTCTATGGTTGATGATAAATGGCCCTCTAAGATGCCTTATACCACTCCCTTAGCCTGAAAGAGTGGTGAGAATACCTGCTCTCTCCTGCTTTCCAGTGTAATTCTGTATTTGTGTTTAGCGTATTGAGAAAAGCTAACAGGCTTTCCGTGCGTGCTATGTTCCATGCGTTGGGTTTTATCGGTTTGTGTTTCCCAATGTTTCCCAGTGGGTATATTATGCAGGCTTGCAGATGACATGGCCGCCACAGCCGATATCGTTCCATCAGAGCGGAGCCAGTCCCCTCTCTACTTCTATGTCTAGTGCTGACTTGATGTATGTCCTATGGTGGCATTACTTTAACTCCCTATAATGCCTTCCACTACTGCTGTGCCTGCTGTCGGTGGGTGCACCTGAGGTTTGCATTGCCTGACCTGTTGCTGGCCGCAATGTCGTGCCTCGCTGGCACAGCGTGGGCAGTGGCAATCCTATTTCCATCTCATCCCCAGTCATTTCCCCTTTCGTTTAACTTCACATTCCCCCTCCCTCACTCTTTCATGGCCGGATGGGTTTTCTTGGAGCTATCGGAGCCTTTGTTGTGTTGGTGATGAGTGGCGATGTTAATTACCATCACGTGCGATAGAGGCTTGGGGTTGGGTGCCCAATGAAGGAAGTAGGGAGAAGGATGATTGGCCCCTGTACACATTACCTGCGTGCATGTGTATCCGAATAGCTTGGTGTTTTTCACAGTGTTTTCTAGTACCCATGACTAGAGCTGGGCGAGCCTGAAATTTTGCAGCACGAGCCCGAGCCGAGCCTGGCATGGGCTCTGCGAGCCCGAGCCCAATCACGAGCCGAGCCAGGGTGCGCAGGATTGGATAAACGCTGTGAATTTATACATTATTGTGCGGAAATGTAGAGTGAGAATTACAATTTCACTGAAGGCTACAGTATGCAGAGCATTCATTGTGTCCTGCATATTTGAGCCCCTGGGCTCGAGCTGGGCTCTAGTAGCCAAATTCCTAGCGAGCCCAAGCCGAGCTTGAGGTTGGGCTCGATCCCAGCTCGAGCCCACTAAGGCTCCCCCAGCTCTAGATTTTTATGGGGCAGGCGGGACTATTTTTTCTGCAAAGTGTGTTGATTTTTTTTTCTCGCTAGCACCCTTACCCCTCCTTCCCCGCCTCCACCCACCCACCCCTCATCTATCGTTTTTGTGGGTCGATTCTTTTGGGCTGCTCGAATAGAATTTGGGTCCCAGTCCAACGCTGAGAGGCCAAAGGGGCGATTATCACCCTCGAGTTCATTGGTAGTTTCCTGGTGAGCTGCCCAAAAGTAAGTGATGCCCTCTGCAGCGAGCACAAACCACTCTCGCCACTGCCAGCTAATCATGTTTATAAAGCGATTGTGGGTAGCATTATTGTAACTGCCACCTCCTTGCCCCAACCACCCGCCATTGGGTGCCAACAGGGAATGACGGGAAAAAAGCCTTGGGGTTCCCCTGCCACCTGGAGAGTATACCTAGGCATAGGCATTGTTGGCGGGGGGAGATAAGGAGGCTAAAGCTCTCAGTGTCCTGGCAATAGCCTCGAATGAAAAGAATGGAAATTGCACTCTGCACTGCTGTAATGTTAATAGCACGCAAATGTGAGCAATAAAAGTGATTTTGAATGCTCATTTAGTCTTGAATGTCTGGGCTGTAGCCTGAAGTTTATTGGAAAGCTTGAAATACTGCTGTGCATGCGTATACCAGCCAGTGCAGGATTCAAGGAATGCTTTGGAAATGCCTGCCCCTATTGTGTATGTTGATAATCCCCTCACCTCGCTCCCGGGGATGTCAAGTAATCGCCAGCCGTGTGCTATCATAGGGCTCTCCGGAGGCCAGTGCGACACCTAAAAGTAACATGTCTTTCGTAGGTGGGCAGCCCTATGCAGGGGCCTAGCTAGCCCGGAAATATTGGGGGTTGTTCTACGAGGATGCACATGAAGATTTCCCAACAACACTTCCAAATTCTTGATCAATTACTCCAATTTCTCAACAAACATGCAATTAATAGAAATATTATGTCTTTTCTGGCAACAAATGTGTAATTAACCCGACAGAGTGACAAATCTGTGGGGAAAATATCCCCCCACCCCCGACCGCCCAGTAAATATACCCCTTATGTACAATGCTGGTGGAACTCAATATATATATTATCAATGACCCAGCTATGGATCCATTGCCTCTATAAGGCTTCAAGTTCTGGGGAGAAGGGACGGGGGATGAGCTAACGTCATTTTGTGGAGGCAGAGCTCAAGTGGATTTGGACGCAGGGTTAATGAGCAGGTTGCATGCAAGAGCAATGCTTAATAAAAATAATTTTGTTGATGGGCTACAGTGCAAAAGTACTGCATTATAACTCAACTATCAGGCTTCAGCCATATCAGGCTCATTCATTCTTCTTCTTTTGTGATTGTAATAGCTACAACTCTCAAATTAATTTGGGCTAGAAGGAAGCTCAATGAATTTGAGGGAGGGGGGACTGAAGCCCAGGAAACCCAATGTAGTTGAGTCAGAGCTTGGATCCTTGCTAAGAGGACCCACGGGACTTGGCATTGCTACAATTACTCCCATGAGTTTCATTGGTCTGGGGAGGGGAACATTGGCCGTAGCAGTACTGTTTAGCTTTCGTCAGGAGCCCAAAGGCAGTTTCCTGGAGGTACTGGTGGATGTGGGAGCTCTTCAGTCAGTTCAGGTACTTTCAATTACTATACACATTATACCTTCCGTTTGGTCGCCTCCTGGTTATGATGGGAGCTTGGCAGCAGTAGGGCCAGTTACAAACTTCAAAATGGGGAGAGAGGCAAAATGGACAAAAGAGGAACATGTTTTCCTCATCAATATGTATTACATATTTATGTTATTCCAAAAAGAGTGATCCATTAATACTGTTTACCATGAGCAATGCTGAAATTAACTGACCTGCCTCAGCATTCTCGCCCTCCCCATTTTCACTTCTGTTTCCCTGCCAGTGTTTGCTCTTACACTAGCCCTCCTTGAATTCTGTGCCTCTTGCCGTCCACAGGGATATACAAGCATTGTTTATCCCTGCATGTTGAGTCCCCTACTCACAAGGAGGGAAAGATGTTTGATTGGGTTCTAACGCACAATATTTCAGTTTTCCCAGCTGTAGTATCTCTCTGTCCATGGTCTGATCATTTCGTTATCACGGTCGGGCTGGTGCTGCCTGCTAAACTGAAGCAGGTGGACGACAACCTTCGAGCCAGGAAGAAAGTGCGTATGCTTACGAACATTTCTATGCAAACCTTTGCCAAGCTGGCAGATCCTTTCTTGGCACGTGTTTCAATTGCCAGTGATCCCTCTGACCTGGCTGAACTCTTTTTGAGAATTACCTCCAGTATCATGACCAACTAGCAGCTGAAAAAGGAAAGCTGGTCAAAACCGAGGTCAAAAGCAAGACCTGGTTCAATAATGAAGTGCTCGCCTGTAGGAAAGGTAAGAGGGTGGCAAAGAAACGGTGGTGGTCTGGTAAAGACCCGGTATTGCTGGCTGACTATAAGCTTGCTGCCTCCCGTTATAAAGTAGCTGTGCTGTAGTGAAAGCTAAGAGAGATGCCCTCAATGAGAGGATTTATAATGCTAAATTTTGCGCCAGGGAGTTCTTTAACCCCTTAACTGTGGCCATAGGGAATCATTGAAATTTTTTTTCCCTATGGCAAATCCCATGCAGATAAAAATCATGGTACAAGGATGTCCTATCTTTCATGACGAGACACGCTCGTCACCCGCACTTAAGGGGTTAACCCCTTAACTGCTGCGTCAAAAGTATGGGGCCCATGTTATTCCAAGGAAAAAGGGATCTATTACAACCCTAGAGGACGTGTCTGACATGTCCTTCGCACTGAAGGGGTTAAGGAGCTTGAGGGGGAAAATGTTGCTGCCAAGAACCTCAGTAGTGACAGCACCTGGTGTCAGAATATTCAGAATGCCTTGATGGCAAGATTGCAGCCCAGCGCCTCACTATTAAGGCTAAGCAATCCATGTCCACTCCGGAGTATCAGTCACCTTCCCTGGGAACGGAGCAGCCCCTGATCCCTGATGCTCCCTCACAGATGTCCTGCCCGGAGTCGTCCTCGGGCTTGGGCATGTCCCCTCCTGTGGACTCCCGCTGTTCTTCTCTTTCTGTCGGTCTCTGAGCAGGAGGATAATTCTACAGTGAGGGCTATGAAGCCCACATCCTGTAAGGGGGACATTTGTCCAACTTCTGTGATCAAGGATTGCATAATTACTCTGGTTCCACTCATCACCAAATGTGTCAATTCGTCCTTTGCTGCTGCCCATGACCCGTCTATTCTTAAAGCCGCCTGGATTACCCCTCTCCTGAAAATGGAGTCCCTAGACCCTGCCGTAGCCAGAAACTATTGACCCATTACGAATTTGCGATTCCTGCTTAAGATCCTGGATCGCATTGAGCATCTACAAGTCCAAAGTTTGTTGGAAACACATGGGCTTCTCTTAGCCCCTGGCAGTTGGGGTTTCGGGCCAAGCATGGCACCGGGTTGGCCCTGATCGATCTTAAATCTAATCTCTTCGATATTTTAGAGCGAGGGCACCTGGCCCTGCTTATGCTGCTGGACTTGTGAGTAGCCTTCAACTTGGTTGATCTTGGTTGATTTTACTGAAACTCATAATTTGATTGATTTAACATAGGAGCTTGCACATAGAAAAAGCACCGTATTATGTGTTTCAGTAAAATGCTCTTTGAACTTGAAATTTATTGTAAACTCAAGTTTTACCTCTAAAGTGAAACTCATAATCAGGATGTAAGATTCGATCTTGTCACCTCTCACTCTGACAAACCTGTCCTTATTCCAGGATATTTTATTCTTTAGAACAATATTTTTTTAAGTCCATTTAACAACACTATAATGACCTTTTAGACTCCCCCCTTCCCTCCGGAAACCTAACATTTACTACATCGCCCCGACGTCCACAGATAAAGGCACAGACTTTACAGAAAACATGTGATTAGAATATATTTTACTCTCCTTATTCTTCTTGCTAATATGCTCCCCTATTTCACCACAGGGAGCACAACTCCACTTCCTCTCCTGCAATTGTGGTGTTGATTTGGAACACAGTAATCTACCCCTCATTAAACAAAAAGGCGTTTCACCTGTAACACAATGTTTTGAGGTGCAATATGTCCAAATTAAACTATTAAGCAGCGAAAGCTGAATATTCTCCTTCCCAATTCTATTCACACGTTCTACTGCCCCATTAGTTTTAGGATTATATAAAGAGGTAGTCTTGTGAAAACCCCCAAAATACTTTAAAAAATCCTCCATCTCCAGGTTTATGAATTTTACACTGTTGTTCGTCACTAATTCCCGGCGCTAACTCTCACCGTCAAAAATGTTTGTAAGAAATATTTTGACTGATTTTGTCATCACAGATGACACAAACGGAATTTCTATCCATTTGGAGAAATAATCCACTAACACTATCCCATACTAGAATTATAGGGTAGACCAGCAACAGGACCAATGATATCCAAGGCTAACTTCCACCATGGTCTGAGTTCATAGTTAACATTAGTTAGAGCCTCTTTTTGTACCGCTCAGAACCTTGCCCCTCTTGCCACAAGCAACACAGTTTGCAAAAGCCTCATCTAATTCCTCTTCCATTTTTCACCACCAATAATACATCCTTAATCCTTTTTTATTTTGATGATGGCATGCCATGAAGGGACATGCACAGAGCCAAATTTATGCTGTCTGTAATTGAAAAGGGATAACTTGCACGTTAGTGTGACGTGCTTAACTGCACATCACACTCAACGCTGTACCATGGTTGGCTGTGCCTGTTTCACATTGCCAGAAGCACCCGCCCAGCCTCGTCTGGCTCCTCCCGCAATCGGCAACGTCATGAATGCGCTGGAAAGCAAACGCGTTCCAGCGCAAGTGCGCGATGATCGGGCTAAGCGGCCTGATCCAAGATGGCCACCCGGTGCTCTTTGCAAGCTGCACGGTAAGTGGAGCTCATCCACTGTCCCTGTTTGTGCTGTTACGCTCCCCGTATCTGTTTGTGCCGTGCCTCTCCCACGCCCCTAACTGTTTGTGTCGTTCCTCTCGCATCCCTCTCCCGTTACCATTTGTGCTGTTCCTCTCTTACCCCCTCCCGTTACTGTTTGTCTCGTTCTTCTCAAATCACCCTCCCATAACTGTGTCTCATTCCTCTCCCACCCCCCTCCCGTTACTGTTTGTGTCCTTCCTCACCCACCCCCTCCCATTACTGTTTGTCGATCCTCTCCCCACTTCCGTAACTGTTTGTCGTTCTTCTCCCACTCCCTCCCATTACTTTTTGTGTTGTTCCTCTCCCCCCCCTCCTGTTTCCATTTGTTGCCTCCAAGAAACCCACTTGCTCCCTGAAGACGAAAGTTTGATCAAGAAATGGGGCCATGTGTGTTTTTTTAGTTCCTTTCATCTTAAAATGCGGGGTGTAGTAATTATTATTTGGAATAAAGATTTAAAGGTCATGGCGCTGATAAAGAGGGGAGGTGGGTGTGGGTTTCTTTAAGATGGAAGGAGGTGGAGTTTAAGGTATTTTCTGTTTATGGAGACAATCGGGACAATCCAATCTGGTTGCGTAGAATCGAAATGGAATGTTTAAATTGGCAGGGCGACATATTCATAGGGGGGGACTTTAATGTAGCCATGGATCCCTGGAAGGATCGGTCTAACTCTACCGTAACCTGTAGCAAACCCAAGACAGCTCAAGCACTATTAGATATGTGCAGCACGTTGCTGTTGTCCAATTTGTGGTGGTCAAGGAATTTACTGGGGCGTCAATACTCCTTTTATTCATTCACCCACAATCAATATTATCGTATTGACTTCTGGCTGGGTCCCTGTAATTTGGGTGACACGGTTGCAATTGGATACCTAGGAATAATGGTCTCTGACCACTCTCCGGTGATTTTGAATCTGACCTTAAAAGGTCATACCCAGAAAGCTACTAGGGCTTGGTCGTTTGATCGACAACTTTTATTACAGCCTAATTTTGTGGAGTTTATTGAGCAATCAATTTTAGAGTTTTGGGAGATAAATAGGGGCTCCAACTCGATTTTTTGGGTTTGGGATGCGTGGAAGGCAACATTTCGCGGGTGGGTGTTCGCCTATGTTATCGCGAAAGAGAGGAGTAAACGAGCAGCAGCTCAAGAACTTTTAAATAAGATTCGTGAGTTGGAAGACCTACATCTCAGATATAGGGTACAATTTGGTGTGCAAGGGGGACCAACTGTCCACGTTTTTCAGAAATTACAGGCTGGTAAGATGGCATTGAACGTGTTGTTGGATCAGGAAGTACAGGAGCTTCTTAAAGGTCTTCGGTGTGAGCGCCTAGAACATTCAGGCAAGGTAGGAAAATCATTAGCTTTTTTGGCTAGGGAAAAAGCCAGTTTATCCAGAATTGGGGCTGTACAAAGTGATGGTACTATGGTTACTGACGATCAGGCTATTTGCCAAACGTTTGCTAACTTTTATCAGAATCTTTATACATCCGAGAGAGACTTTGAGAGGGTTAAATGTTCGGAATTTTTAACTCGATATGTTGATCTAAAAATGTATATCACTGAAGCACAGGTTTTGAATACTGATATTGGCTTACAAGAAGTGAAAATGGCCCTAAAATCTCTCTCAAAGGGCAAAGCGGCTGGGGAAGATGGGATCCCGGTGGAAGTATACCAGGTGTTTTTTACTTGCCTCCAACCAATGTTGTGTGCATTGATTAACGAGGTTTTTCGGTCAGGGAATATTCCATTGTCCAGGCAGTCTTCTAAAATAATTGTTTTTCATAAAAAGGGGAAAGACCCCTCGCAGTGTGGTTCTTATAGGCCGATAACACTCATCAACACAGATTCTAAACTCTATTCAAAGATTCTGGCGGTTAGGCTTGTCAAATTTGTTCCATCATTGGTAGCTGCATCCCAACATGGGTTTATGCCTGGGAAAAGTACAATTGAACATACTAATTATGCAACTACAGCGGCAGATATGGCCTATACACATAAAGATCCATTAGCTTTGGTATTTTTAGATGCAAAAAAAGCTTTTGATGTAGTAGAGTGGGGCTATCTTTGGTGTGTGTTAGAGACTATGGGTTTCCCAGCAGGCTTTATCCAAGGGGTTAAAGCGGTCTACAATTCACCTAGAGCCTCTATCCAGGTTAATTCAGTGTCATCTGCTAAGATAGATATATATAGGGGTACACGCCAGCGTTGTCCGATGTCCCCCTTCCTTTTCGCCCTCTATCTGGAACCTTTCTTAAACATGCTAAAGGTGGGATTGGCCCCATACATATTTAGATCAGGGGGACTTGACTTCCCGGCTCTGACGGCCTTTGCGGACGACGTCATGGTTATCACTAGCAATCCGGGGGCGGCACTCCCTGTGGTCACTGAGGCCGCCAGACAGTTTGGAAGCCTGTCTGGGTACTCTTTGAATATAGATAAAACCCACCTACTGGTTTGGAACTGCCCTGCGACCCCCTTGCCTCCATCAAATTCGGCTTTATACCTTGGGGTTGAAATTTATCATACTCTGCAAACTACAATGGAAAAGAACTTAGATAGAATTTTAAAAGAAGTGACGGGGATGCTGGATCGCTGGATGGCTCTGCCACTAACGATAGTTGGTCGGGTAAACTTAATAAAGATGATGGTGTCCCAAAAAATTTTTTATTTGTTCCGAGCCATCCCTATTTTTTTGTCACCAAAATTTCTAACAAAAATCAATTCGGTTATTGGAAGTTTTATTTGGAGGAAAAAAGGGGCTCGCAGAAGTAGAACCAAACTGGTACTTCCGTGGTCTTTGGGGGGACTAGCCCTTCCGGATTTACAGATGTATAGTTGGGCAGCTATGTTACCAAGAATCTTAATGATACTTAAGATAGCTAATAGCTCGACAGTGGCTTTAGAAATTTTGGGAGC
>JBCATW010000163.1:0-10888 GCA_038406705.1 Eurycea bislineata
AGATCAAGATCACCACCCCTTGGTGAGGGTTTAACACTGCGGATGCCCCAAAACTGAAGGCTCGTAGGGTCAGAATTGTGTGCAGCCTTGTAATGCACTGCCATTGCATATGTCACATCTGCACCCCGAATCGCTCTTTGGTGTTGCAGGACCCGGAAGCTTACCTTAAACTGTGTGCTGCCTATGTATCTAATCCCGCAGGGACATTCTAACATATAGATGGCATTCTCAGTATTGCAGGTAATGTGTTCCCGGATAACATAAGGATGGTTACTGGCTGGGTTAGATATGACCTTCTTCCTGAATCTGGTATGATTACAGGCCTTACAGTTGCTGCATGAAAAGAAACCTGCGCTGTAGTCTGTGAGCCAGGTTCTTGCTGTTTGGCCAAAGTGGCTCCTGACTACCTGGTCTCTGATGGAGGGTGCTCGGGCAATGGACAGAGGGGGATGTGGTGGAAGCAGTTTCGCTAGAGTGGGGTCGGTACGCAGTATGGGCCAATGCCTGTTTAGGGAGCGTCTGATGGCAGTGTATTGGTTGGAAAATGGCACTACACATCTGGGCGTATCCTGATTCCGATCCTTCCTGGATTTCCTGATGAGGGAGTCCCTGTGTGTGATTCCTCCCACTTTGGCAATGGCTGGATCAAGAATAGACCCACTGTATCCTCTGTCCCTGAATCTGGTGGTGGTGCCTACTAGCGATTCCTGAAAGTCTCCTTCCTCTGAGCAGTTCCTTCTGGCCCTAAGATATTCCCCGTATGGTATGCTGCGTATGCAGTTTGGTATGTGGGCACTAGCTGCATGTAAAAGTGTGTTGCCGCTGTTGGGTTTGCGGAAAAGGCGGTGGTGAAGGCAATCGTCTCTAACAAAAATCTCCAGATCAAGAAATTCTACCTTTGTGTTGGAGTAGCTGCTGGTGAATTTAAGGTTGAGATTGTTAGTGTTGAGGCAAGTTTTGAATGCTTCAAATGTCTGCTCATTGCCTTCCCAGAACAACAACAGGTCATCAATGTAACGGATGTAAAATTTGACATTCCCATGGTACTCTGAAAGATCATTACCCCACAAGACCGTCTCCTCCCACCAACCCATAAAGATATTGGCAAAAACAGGAGCCATTGCTGAGCCCATGGCGGTGCCCTTTACCTGTAGGTATGCCCGTTGGTTAAAAAGAAACATATTATGTTTAAGGCAGAATTCCAGCATTTCTAAGAGCATTTGGCCATGTTCCAAATAGCTGGCCGAGAGTGACTTGGTGAAATAATCAACTGCCCTTAGTCCCTGAGCATGGTCAATGATGCTGTAAAGAGAGGTTACGTCCAAAGTAGCCAATGACCAGTCTTTCTGCCAGGTTACTGTCTTAAGCTTGTTGATGACATGTGTGGTGTCCATAACATATGAATCCAGGTTGAGCACAAAGGGCCTGAGCATTTTGTCCAAGTAGATTGACATATTCTCAGTCAACCAACCTATGGATGATACTATGGGTCTTCCTGGTGGGTCTGTTAAGGATTTGTGGGTTTTCGGAAGGATATAGAAGGTGGGAATTACAGGTTTTTTGATAGTTAGAAATTTGACCTCATCTGGTTCTAAGATAGATTTCTGGGTCCATCTGGTGAGTAATGTGCCAAGATCTGTTTCAAATTGGGTTACCCTCGAAGTAGCGAATGGAATGTAAGTGTCCGTGTCTTTCAGTTGTCTCATGACCTCTGCTATGTATTTCTGCGTATTCATGACTACAATAGATCCCCCCTTGTCTGATGGTTTTATTACTATTTGATTATTTTCTGAAAGCTCTTGTAGTGCTTGTTGTTGTAAGGGAGTCAGGTTGTTGCCTACTCTCGTGGGGGGAGCTTTCTGTAGTGCTAGGAGATCTTTTGTCACGGTATCTGCAAAGATCTCAATATGATCTTTTACCTTAGATATTGGGGTAAATTTAGATTTGGGTTTGCAATCGCTTGGTCTGTTGAGTTGGCGAGGGTACTGGAGTGGTTGGGAGTCTGGCATAGATGTATTGTCAAGATCTTCCAGAGTTTTTTGTATCTGGTAGTCTCGTACAGATAAGGGCACAGGGACGTCTCTGGTTTCCCTTCTGGTATTGTTGTTTTGAGTGGCGAAGAAGCGCAGCAGCTTGAGTTTGCGGCTGAATTTGAAGAGGTTTATCCTCATGTCAACGAGATTGGCATTCGTGCTTGGACAAAAGCTCAAGCCCCTGTTCAATACAAACAGTTGGGTGGTGTTAAGGGTGACATTAGACAGATTAATAAGAGTCCACAATCTCAAGCCCTCCTGCTAGAGCCATTGTCCCCATGTTTATTTTGGTTCCGGTTGGTTCTTGTCTCCTTTCTTCGTGGGTGGAATCTGTGGCTTCCTGGGATTGCGTTGTGGATATCTTCTTCCTCTTCCGCCTCCTCGTTTTGCGTCTCCTGGGTCTCTTGATCTGTCCCTGGCAGCGCGAGCATTTTGGTCCTGCTGTAGCACTGCCAGCTCGTCTAAAAAATCACTGTTCCCTGTATTTTGGTCAGGTTCAGATCCCTCTTCATCAGACTGGAATGGTGATTGTAGTGGGTCTGGAGGCTTTGGTGCTGGTGTTTTGTCCGTTTTCTCACTCATCTGCTTTCTAATTACATCAAATCTTTTAGCAAAGGTGTAGATTTTATTTTGATCATAGTCCCCCTTGTCTCTGAGGAACTTAGTTTTCTTCCGTATTGAGATTTTTTCTTCTAATGCGTCCAATCTATCTTCCATTTCACTAAGGGCTTTATCCAATGGTGTGCCCCCATACTGGGTCTTTAAGTCAATCGTTAGTTTATCTGCCAGAGATTTGAATTTGGTTTCATCCTTGTCGGAGTATTTTACCAAAAACTCTAGATCTTCAATGCAATGCTTGTGTTGCAGTTGCAACCATTCAGGCATCATGGCAGGGTCTGGTTCAGCATAGTTGGGCATTGTTAAGCGGCGTAAACCCCTCGGGATCCGCTGGACCTCAATACTGGTTTTGAGTGAGGAAACTTCCCATAGCCTTGATATTTCCAATTTTCTTAGTGTTTCCAGTTTGGTCAGGTTATTTTCCAGCTCTGTTTTCTGAGCCGTTTCTTTGGGTGGCTGCTCGCTGGCTTCAGCATGGGCATATGCATTTGCCAGCCTTTGTGCTCTCTTACTGTCCCTACTGGCCATGGTGCCGGGGGGAAAAAGGTAATAGAATTGCGGGCAGAGTGGGTGAGGGGTGGGGGTGCTCAGTGCTAAGTCACACTTGGGTCGGCTAGTGTGTGTTGTATTCACACGCGCACAGGGTTCTGATGTCTTTAGCCCAGTGTTTTGTGGAGGAACGTATGGTAAGCTCCCCCCACACCTGCTCACCACTCTCGCCGCCTAACATGCTGCCATGCTCGTGGAATCGGTTTGAAACTTACTCCGGGTGGTCCCGACTGGGCTCCCCGTTGCGTGGGACTGGGCACAGTGAACAGACGTCAAAAACAATTTGTTCCAGCAATACACCCCAACCCTTCCCAGAGAACCCCACTCACCTGCGACTAGTTCAGTCCGTCGAGGGGAGATAGCGAAAGTCAGAGCGCTCTCCAGCGTCGTCCGGCTGCCGCACTCAACCCAGTCAGGCTTTCGTAGTCCGGGCTGTGGCTCCCCGGGGGGCCGGAGTGGTCTCCTCGCCGGAATTTCGAGTGCGTATGGACAAAGTCCAAATCGACGGACGCGCCGTGCCCCTGGAAACCGGTGTACAACCGGTGAAACGCAAGCTCTCCGAGAGCGGGGCGTGGCTGCGTCGCACTGTGCTTCCGGGTCGCGCCGTGTAAGGCGTACACTGCGTGAAGCGGTGTAAACAACCCGTGGGTTCTGGGGTAGAGAGAGAGAGCGGAGACTCTCTGTACATGCAACCTGTAACCTCCAAGGAGGTGAGTTACCCCGAGCGCCCCAGCCCACCAGCAATGCAGGGAGAGATAGTCACACCACACCAGGAGTTTGAATAAAGCAGCCGCTTTATTAGGATCAATAGCATGTGGCATATAGCATACAAGGAAACAATACCGTTAGCAGTGCAGCAGCATGTGCCCCCCGGCACCTCGGCAGCAACTCACCAGTCAGACCGTTTCGCCCCCTACCGGCACTGGACGGGGCTCATCAGCAGCATGAGAGGACCCAGGATTGGCGCCAATTTAAGCTGACTGTAAGTGGGTGTGTCCAGCCTGAAGTTTAAAACCGCCATCTTGGAGTGGTGGGAATGATATATCAACATAATGTGAAAATGGGGAGCCCCCCACCTCCAGTCCAAGCCACCACTCACAAGAAGTCCTGGGTCCTAATTCTCATGGTAATATATAGTGACAAATTGTTAAAAGTGACACCCTTATCATAAAGCCAATTGAAAAAGTGTAGTGTTCAAAATATTATAATAACAAAAAGAAAATTATTTTTTGCATAAAGCAAAACAAATGTTTGAATGAACATCCCTATTGGCAATGTTACACATAAACAAAAAATACTTCATGGTCATCCATTGGTTGGCTGGTTATGACAACTATAATACACTAATGTGTGTAGTAAAGACCTGGTGTGGCAGTCAGTTAGGTCAAAAGCCAGACCACTAGAAGGTGCCACCGCCGTGGGATGAGAGGGCAACCGGTGGATAGGTGCCCTGGTGGCTGGTGAGTACAGTAATTATGAAATAATCAAAATTGGGACAATAACCTCATAAATGAGAGAGAGCTGGCGCCAATAAACACCAAAACTGATGTGGACAGAAGAAATATAGGGTGAAATACCCATTGATCAGTCCTTAGTACAGTACGAGCAAGACCAACCCAATATACAGGGGACTAAGTCCCAGAGCATTAATCTGGATTGGTTAACTCATATAACAGAGCTGGAAAGTCAACATGACCAATTATATAAACAAAAGATACTTAGATGAACAAATGCATACCAGTTGATTTGTTGAGACCATGTGGTTGATGCGTGTTGAATAGCAAAATGCACTTTGCCTCAGTTTGCCTTAACTTTAGATCCAGGTCACCTCCCCTTAGAGATGGTTGGACACTGCGGATACCCCAAAATTGAAGACTGGCTGGGTCAGAATTGTGTGCAGCCTTATAATGCACCGCCATGGCGTAGGTTATGTCTGCCCCCCGAATTGCCCTTTGATGTTGGAGCACCCGGAAGCTTACCTTGAATTGAGTACTGCCTATGTATCTGATCCCACAAGGACATTCCAACATATATATGGCGTTCTCAGTGTTACAAGTAATGTGCTCACGGATGATAAATGGATGATTACTCGCAGGGTTAGGGATAACTTTCTTCCTGAATCTGGTGTTGTTGCATGCTTTGCAATTGCTACAGGAAAAGAAGCCTGCGGTATAGTCCGTGAGCCAGGTCCTAGGTATTTGGCCAAAGTGGCTCCTAACAACCTGATCCTTGATTGAAGGTGCTCGAGCAATGGATAGTGGTGGGTGTGGCGGGAGAAGTTTGGCTAGAGTGGGGTCTGTGCGCAGTATGGGCCAGTGTCTATTGAGGGAGCGTCTGATGGCGGTGCACTGGTTAGAGAATGGAACTACGCACCTGGGTGTGCCCTGGTTCTGTGTCTTCTTGGATTTTCTGATGAGGGAGTTCTTGTGTGTGATCCCTGCCACCTTCGCGAGAGCTGGGTCGAGAATGGAGCTTTTATAGCCTCTATCTCTGAATCTTTCTGTGGTACCCACAAGTGATTCCTGAAAGTCTCCCTCTGCCGAGCAATTCCTTCTGGCCCTGAGATATTCACCATAGGGGATCCCCCGTATACAGTTAGGTACATGGGCACTAGTAGCGTGTAAGAGTGTATTTCCGCTGTTAGGTTTGCGGAACAAGCGGTGGTGGAGGCAATCATTCCTGATGAATATCTCTAAGTCTAGAAATTCTACCATAGTGTTAGAATAATTACTAGTAAATCTGAGGTTGAGATTATTGGTGTTAAGGCGAGTTTTAAATACTTCAAAAGATTGTTCAGTGCCTTCCCAAAATAACAACAGATCATCGATGTAACGTATGTAGAATTTAACATTCCCGTGGTACTCAGATAGATCATTACCCCATAACACTGTCTCCTCCCACCAGCCCATGAATATATTGGCAAAAACCGGAGCCATTGCCGAACCCATGGCCGTGCCCTTCACCTGTAAATAGGCCCGTTGGTTGAAAAGAAACATATTGTGTTTTAAGCAAAATTCCAACATTTCTGAAAGCATATGACCATGTTCTGAATAGCTGACTGAGAGCGACTTGGTGAAGTAATCCACTGCCCTCAGTCCCTGTGCGTGATCGATGATGCTATACAATGATGTTACATCTAGAGTTGCTAGTGACCAATCTTTGTGCCAGTTGACAGCCTTGAGTTTGTTGATAACCTGTGTGGTGTCCATCACATACGAGTCAAGGTTAAGCACAAAGGGCCTGAGCATTTTGTCCAAGTAAACAGACATATTCTCGGTCAACCAACCTATGGACGACACTATTGGTCTTCCGGGTGGGTTTGTCATGGATTTATGAGTTTTGGGGAGGATGTAAAAGGTGGGAATAACAGGTTTTTTGATGGTTAGAAATTTAACCTCATCAGGTTCCAGAATAGACTTCTTGGCCCATTTGGTAAGCAGTGTGCTTAGTTCTGTTTCAAATTGCGTGACCTTGGAGGTAGCAAATGGAATGTAGGTGTCTGTGTCCCTTAGTTGCCTCATGACCTCAGCTATGTATTTTTGAGTGTCCATGACCACGATAGACCCCCCCTTGTCTGATGGTTTTATTACTATCTGGTTGTTCTCTGCTAATTCTTGCAGTGCTTTTTGTTGTGTGGGAGTAAGATTGTTGCCAACTCTCACAGGGGGTGCCTTCTGTAATGCTAATAGGTCTTTCGTGACTGTATCTGAGAAGATCTCGATATGATCTTTGATCTTAGATATTGGGGTGAACTTTGATTTGGGCTTACATTCACTGGGTCTGTTAAGCTGACGAGGATATTGCAGTGGTTGGGAATCTAGTGTCAGTGAGTCATCAAGATCTTCCAGAGTCTTATGTATTTGGTAGTCTCGTACCGACATTGGAACAGGGACGTCCCTGGATTCATTTCTGGTATTATTACTTTGGGTAGCAAAGAAGCGTAGCAGTTTGAGTTTACGGCTAAACTTAAATAGATTTATTCTCATGTCTACGAGATTAGCATTAGTACTTGGACAAAAGCTCAAGCCCCTGTTCAATACAAACAACTGAGTGGTGTTCAAGGTGACATTGGATAGATTGATTACAGAGTCCACCGTCCCAGGCTCCCCGACTGATGGAGCTATCCCCGTGTTCATTTTGGTGCCGGTTGTTTCTTGTCTCCTTTCTTCGTATTCGGAATCTGTGGCTTCCTGGGATTGCGTTGTGGATATCTTCTTCCTCTTCCGCCTCCTCGTTTTGCGTCTCCTGGGTCTCTTGATCTGTCCCTGGCAGCGCGAGCATTTTGGTCCTGCTGTAGCACTGCCAGCTCGTCTAAAAAATCACTGTTCCCTGTATTTTGGTCAGGTTCAGATCCCTCTTCATCAGACTGGAATGGTGATTGTAGTGGGTCTGGAGGCTTTGGTGCTGGTGTTTTGTCCGTTTTCTCACTCATCTGCTTTCTAATTACATCAAATCTTTTAGCAAAGGTGTAGATTTTATTTTGATCATAGTCCCCCTTGTCTCTGAGGAACTTAGTTTTCTTCCGTATTGAGATTTTTTCTTCTAATGCGTCCAATCTATCTTCCATTTCACTAAGGGCTTTATCCAATGGTGTGCCCCCATACTGGGTCTTTAAGTCAATCGTTAGTTTATCTGCCAGAGATTTGAATTTGGTTTCATCCTTGTCGGAGTATTTTACCAAAAACTCTAGATCTTCAATGCAATGCTTGTGTTGCAGTTGCAACCATTCAGGCATCATGGCAGGGTCTGGTTCAGCATAGTTGGGCATTGTTAAGCGGCGTAAACCCCTCGGGATCCGCTGGACCTCAATACTGGTTTTGAGTGAGGAAACTTCCCATAGCCTTGATATTTCCAATTTTCTTAGTGTTTCCAGTTTGGTCAGGTTATTTTCCAGCTCTGTTTTCTGAGCCGTTTCTTTGGGTGGCTGCTCGCTGGCTTCAGCATGGGCATATGCATTTGCCAGCCTTTGTGCTCTCTTACTGTCCCTACTGGCCATGGTGCCGGGGGGAAAAAGGTAATAGAATTGCGGGCAGAGTGGGTGAGGGGTGGGGGTGCTCAGTGCTAAGTCACACTTGGGTCGGCTAGTGTGTGTTGTATTCACACGCGCACAGGGTTCTGATGTCTTTAGCCCAGTGTTTTGTGGAGGAACGTATGGTAAGCTCCCCCCACACCTGCTCACCACTCTCGCCGCCTAACATGCTGCCATGCTCGTGGAATCGGTTTGAAACTTACTCCGGGTGGTCCCGACTGGGCTCCCCGTTGCGTGGGACTGGGCACAGTGAACAGACGTCAAAAACAATTTGTTCCAGCAATACACCCCAACCCTTCCCAGAGAACCCCACTCACCTGCGACTAGTTCAGTCCGTCGAGGGGAGATAGCGAAAGTCAGAGCGCTCTCCAGCGTCGTCCGGCTGCCGCACTCAACCCAGTCAGGCTTTCGTAGTCCGGGCTGTGGCTCCCCGGGGGGCCGGAGTGGTCTCCTCGCCGGAATTTCGAGTGCGTATGGACAAAGTCCAAATCGACGGACGCGCCGTGCCCCTGGAAACCGGTGTACAACCGGTGAAACGCAAGCTCTCCGAGAGCGGGGCGTGGCTGCGTCGCACTGTGCTTCCGGGTCGCGCCGTGTAAGGCGTACACTGCGTGAAGCGGTGTAAACAACCCGTGGGTTCTGGGGTAGAGAGAGAGAGCGGAGACTCTCTGTACATGCAACCTGTAACCTCCAAGGAGGTGAGTTACCCCGAGCGCCCCAGCCCACCAGCAATGCAGGGAGAGATAGTCACACCACACCAGGAGTTTGAATAAAGCAGCCGCTTTATTAGGATCAATAGCATGTGGCATATAGCATACAAGGAAACAATACCGTTAGCAGTGCAGCAGCATGTGCCCCCCGGCACCTCGGCAGCAACTCACCAGTCAGACCGTTTCGCCCCCTACCGGCACTGGACGGGGCTCATCAGCAGCATGAGAGGACCCAGGATTGGCGCCAATTTAAGCTGACTGTAAGTGGGTGTGTCCAGCCTGGAGTGTAAAACCGCCATCTTGGAGTGGTGGGAATGATATGTAACACAATTGTGAAATGGGTAGCCCCCCACCTCCAGTCCAAGCCACCACTCACAAAAAGTCCCGGGTCCTAATTCTCATGGTAATATATTGTGACAAATTATTAAACGTGACACCCCTTGCGTAAAACCAATTGAAAATGTGTAGTGCTCAAAAAATAATAATAACACAAAAATGTGCATGAAGCAAAACAAATGTTGGAGTGAACATCCCTATTGGCAATGTTACACATAAGCAAAATACTTCGTGGTCATCCATTGGTTGGCTGGTTATGACAACTATAATACACTAATGTGTGTAGTAAAGACCTTGTTTGGCAGTCAGTTAGGTCAAAAGCCAGACCACTAGTAGGTGCCACCGCCGTGGGATGAGAGGGCAACCGGTGGATAGGTGCCCTGGTGGCTGGTGAGTACAATATTGTAAAATAATCAAATTCGGGACAATGAACTCATGAATGAGAGAGAGCTGGCGTAAATAGACACCAGAACTAATGTGGACAGAAAGAATATCAGGTAAAATACCTATTTATTACATGATGCCAGACTGGCATTAAGCAAAACACGAAGTAAAATACCTCGTATTCTGCATATCACCAAGCCACCAGAATATACCCTACATTGGCAACGAATATTAGTACATAATATATTACCCATGTACTATATCACATATAGATGAAATCGATAGGGGTAGCAGTTATTTTAGTGAGGCAACACAGTATAGGTAACCTACACTTATACATCAATCTGGGGTCTAATACCTCATGGACCATAAATTGTATTTAAGAAAAGTTATACACTCTTCTCTGCTGTTATATGCTTTATAATGTGTAGGGTGAGACATGGTTTGGGAATATAACGGAGAATATATACCCATGCCTACATGTGATGACATGAGTGCCTCGTGTATATGACATAGCCATCAAACTGACCTTGCAAAAGGAAATCAATGTGCATACGTAAATTCAACAAAGTATAACAAACACATCAATACGTCTGTATCAACCACCCATATTAAGACCAATTTGGTCTTCACCACTCATACTAGTGAAAGGAGATAATATATTCCATCTGTCAGAAATCATCCACTAGCAGAGAAAAAAATGCAAATACATATATATAAAACACATAATTAGGCAAAGTACCCTAAAGGATTTTTGAAAGCCTAAGTGTGGTTAAAAACAATTATATGCATCAATACGGCAAGTTGGGCAAATTCTGATCTCATCAAAACTACTGTCAAAGTTAGGGAAACACAACTTGAAAGAAAAAGGGGGAGAATTGTGACAGGCTATTATGAATATTAAATGCACTCAAAAACGTATGTGTATTCCCTCACTCATTATCAACTACTTCATCCAGATACGGTTATCACATGTAGATCCCCCACATTAAAACACCAGCAATGAGGAGTATAAAGATCATCACAAATCAGAAATCTCAGATCAAAAATCAAAACAATTATTTCCAAAAAATCAAAATGATCAGAAGATCAAAAAATCAATAATCAAAGATCACAGAAACCAATGAAGTCCCATAGCTGTATTGACACCATTGGGAGCAACAGTGTCCAAGGCCAGGATGGCCTTGGCTTCAATTTGTCTCAATTTTTTTGTCCTGTTGCCTCCCCGG
>JBCATW010000164.1:0-10879 GCA_038406705.1 Eurycea bislineata
AATGGTGCGTCCGCCCCTCTGAGTCCTGTGGAGCGCCAGCGGGCGGAAGTTCCACTCCAAATTGAGCCTCTGTGTCCTGCCCTTTTCTGGTTTATCAAATCATCCTTGTATGTACCTGGGCCCCACCTGTGTGCCGCCTTCCAAGCCCAGGTACATGGCCTCATGTTGATGTTAGAGGTCTCGGGTAGCCAGGCCAGAGTCCTTCTGGCGCCCTTGACATGAGATCTTCTAGGGAGGCGGTCAATCAGCTTGACTGACCGATTTTGCACTTTCTGTAGTCTGGCCATGTTTTTGGCTGAACTCCCAGCCAAAGTGGTAAGGCAATAGTTGATCTTCGACAACGCCAGCACCTGGCACAACATCTTGCTATGTTTGTAGGCCAGCAAGGGCAGGAGCGGGGCCAACTTGTTAAGGCAAAGTTAGAGGCCTTAACAGTGGCGCTGATGTGCTCTTTGGTGTCTAGATTTGCTCCCACTAACACTCCCAGATTATGCGAAACCGCAGAAAAAGTTGGGGCCACCCCCATTTCTCGGGGCCAGAGGAGCGGCAGGATGGCATGCCCCCTTGTCCCAGGGACCAGGACGAACTCGATCTTCCCAGAGTTAAGACAAAGCCAATTGGCTGCCATCCAACCCCTGATGACTCTCAAACCCTGTTCCAAGGTGGGGGCACTCTCCGCCTCTCCCCGCAGGTCCACGACAATCTGGGTGTCATCGCCGTACATTTGAAAGTGGAGACCCATATCCTGCATGACTGATGCCAGGGGTGTCATATAGATGTTGAATAGGATAGAGGACAACGCAGACTTCTGAGGCATGCCAAAGGGCGTGTCCAGGCTGTCCGACGTTATCCCATCCACCCGGACCACCTGTGATCTATTTCTTTGGAGGAACCGGAACCACTCCAATGCGGTGCCACCGATCCTTCCCACTGAAGCCAGTCTAAGACGCAGGGTCTCGTGGTCGATTGTGTCAAATGCCGCAGAGAGGTCGAGCAGCACCAGCTCGGCTGGTTTTCGTTGGTCCTCTAGCCAGAGCATCCTCTCCCTTACATCCAAAACGGCCGACTCTGTGCCCCTAATTGGCCGAAAGCCTGATTGAAGGTCATGGAACACGTCACCAGGTTCCCAAAAATCCTGTACCTGATCAACAGCACATCTTTCAGTCAGTCTCGTTAATAGCTGAGGCTCTGTCACCGGATGGAAATTTTTAAACACTGTCGGGTCTGCCCCCGGTTTTTTCAACAGGGGGTTACAACTTATCCCGTCCACCCGGGTGGATGGGATTTTCAGTATCCTTTTGATTGTTCTTGTTCAATTTTTTAGGAACATGCTTTATTGCTTTTTTTAATTGTCTGTATTGTTATGCATGTTTTTGTTGCGTTGCGAAGCCCCTCATTGGCCAGCTCCGGCAAGTATGCGTATAATAAAAACCTAATAATAATAATAATAATAATAATAATAATAATAATAATAATAATAATAATAATAATAATAATAATAATAATAATAATTCCACACTTTCAAGGGCTGAGGACTATGCCTGATCCTAAGTTGGTACTGGCCACTTTGCAGACATCCTCCCACAAACAATCCACAAACTTTTCACAGTGGCAATGGAGAGGGGGGTCGAGAGGTGAACTGGAGGGGCCTAATTTCATCAGTTTCTCCCTGATGTTAACCAATGGGATGTTGGAGAAAGCCCGGAACTCCCTTCCCTTCACCCTGTATGGAACCTGCTGGCCAATACCTTCCCTGTATGTAAGGTCAGAATCATGTGTACCAGTGGGCCTCAAGATGTTGGCCTGAAGATCCTTGACCTTGGCTGCAAAGTAATGGTTTAATTTATTGGCCAGCCCTGGGTCACCTGTTTTGGTTTCCACCTTACCGGGGGCCGTGAAGGAGTCCACTAGCCTAAACAAGGCTTTGGAACGGTTCTGGGCTCTGTCGAGGGCCGTAGCAAGATAAGTTCTCTTAACTTGTAATATGGCTTTACTGTAAAACTGGCGATGTTTCGTCAGGACGGCCTTGTCCGTGTCTAGTTTTGATTTTGCCCAGACCCGCTCCAGGGCCCTTCCTCTGCGCTTGAGGGTGGTCAGCTCCGCCATGTACCATTTGGCCTTCAGATGTAATGGAGGAGAAAGGGGTCCGAGTTTAACGGGGTGCAGACATTTCTTGGTTATTTCCAGCTTGGACCTGAATATGGCTGAGGCGTCCTCGGCTCCCAGGTTCTTATTAGACATGGGAGACCAGAAGTCTGTAAAAGCTGAGACAGAAACCTGGTCCCAGCGATGGACTGGAATCTTTGGGAGCACCGTTCTTTGTGGGCCTCGCCGGGAGGGGTCCGCCACCTCCATGTTAAACAAGACCATGTAGTGATCTGACCGAGCCACTGGGTGGGTGTGGCTTTGAATGGGGGCCAGGCCAGAAGAGAGTACCAGGTCCAACTAGTTGCTATGCTCGTGGGTGGGTCCTGTCTGGTAGATGGCGAAGCCCAAGTCCCTGTACATTTGCACAAAGCTCAGGGCCTCATCATCCCCCAAATCGTTCACATGGATATTAAAGTCTACACCCACAAACAGCATGGGGTGGTTGGCTAACAGCTGTTCGCATACTGACTGGAATTCTTGGATGAAGTCCGCAGCATTGCCAGGGGGGGTGGTAAAGTCCCAGACATACTACCGTGTTAGTGGGCGTGGGGCCAAGGCAAATGAGGGAGTACTCAAAGAGGGACGAGGAGGGGGCTAGGGCCATCCGGTGGAAGGACCAATCTGACCTATACAAGAACATGAAACCTCCACCCCTCCCTTTGAAGCCTCATAGGTATAACCCTCAGGAATCATGTCAACCAACACTGACCCATGACTCTCTGTTAACCAAGTTTCCGTTATACAAAGTACATCTAATTCCAGTTCCTGAATTTCAGCATAAATAAGAGATGCACAGTTACAGAGATATTCGAAGACACAAGCTAGCAGAACCCCTGCTGACCCCAGGGCCGCCTGTGGTGAAGATTGGTATGGAGAAACGCCGGGTGGGGGTAAGCGATGCCAGTGCCACAGAGGGGCCGCATCGAAGCCTGAGGCTGATTCTGGTTGGACAATTTCCATTTCTTTGCCTTCACTGGATCAGTTTGATTCATATTCAGGCAATGACTCTACTCTCATGCGGCCCATGCCCATGGATGCACTTGTCGACGCCACCATTAGACCCCCTTCATGAATTTTCATGACATCTCAGCACTTGACCGCCACAGATACGTGGCCCCAGTAGTGCCCATCGCTCCATCAGATAATTGGGATTTTCTCAATATCTGGGGTTCAATATTCAATAAACCCAAGCTCACCCCGCCCTTGGGGCCCCCATCTGGCCACCCCATCCAGGTTGACCGTATGACCAACAAGACCAAGACGACACAGTTCAGAGGGGCCCTGCTCTTCCGTGCAATTTGGTCTCCACCTCTCCTGATGATATACTAGAGGAGGGCCAAGATAGCAGGGGAAGCTGCTCATTCTCTACTAACCAGGACTCTCTTACCCAGAACACACCCGCCCTCATGGAAACGGGACTGTTAGGGGTTATTAATGCCTGCTCCATGTTCAACTGTGCTCCAGACATTCACAATATGATCAAGGATGCTGGCCTGGATACGCTGGCCATTACAGAGACCTGGTGTGGGGAGGATGATCAGGCCATATGGTTCGAAGTGCCCCCCCCCCCAATTACCATCATCTCTCTGTTCCAAGGAATAGGGGGTGGGGGGCATAGCATTGATTACCCACAATACATGGCTGCTTTTGCCACTTAAACTTCCTGACACCCCGGGGTCTTTTGAATACCTCTTAACGCGTACTGGTCCACAGGAAGATCAGTCTATCCTGATTGTCTGTACTCATGAGGGCCCCTCTCACTATTTAGGCAACCAATTAGATGCCATTCTCTCCTATCAGGCCCCTCTCGTGAGACTTCCGAGCAGGGCGGCCTCCTGGTCAGACCACTTGGTTGTGAATGCAGGATGGTCCGGGTGGGATCGGGGGAGATGGGTGCCTGTGGCCCCGCCCCTCTCATCCCTGGCTCTTCGTTCATTTAAAAATCTTACCGCGATTAACCTGGCTCCCTCCTGTATTTCCACCTCAGCCGTTCCACATGACATCCATCAGCTGGATGCCATATTTCACACCAAGCTGGTTCTGGCCAGGGATCAGCTCTGCCCTGTTAAGATGGTGAAAACTAAATGGGCTATTCATTTATGTATCCGTTGGTTCACCCTCAAGTTCCCCTCAAGTTCGAAGCCTTCACCTCCAGTCCCGGCGAGCTGAGAGGCATAGGAGAAAAAAAAACTCTGACCACCTCCACGACCTCAATGTGAAGGCTATGAAAGCCTACAAGATGGGGATTTTTAAAGCAAAAAGCAGCTTCCTGAGCACCCTTATTGCGAAAGAACGATCCAATAAGAAGGCCATGTTTAAGATCGCTAAAGACTTCCTGGCTCCGCAGGCGAAGCCTCCCTGACCAACGGAGACTGACCAGACTCTGTGTGAAGAGATCTCTTCATACTTCATCAAGAAGGTGAATAAGATCAGGGAATCCATCAGGGTGGCCACTCTTCCCCTTGGCCCCACGCCCCCGTGGGGGTCTCACCCTTGGCATCAGGTGGGTCACAGAAGTCCCCCCTTTACACACATTTGGGGCCTTCTGTTTGTTCTCGGAAGAGGAGATCCTTGCTGCCCTGATGCACCTGGGCCCTTCTTCTTCACCGCTTGACCCGATCCCCACTAGGGTGGTCAAGGAACTCGCCTCCGTTCTTTTACCTGATTTGACCAGATTGGTCAATCTTAGTCTTTCCGAGGGGACGGTCCCATTAGCCTGAAAACACGGATTAGTGACGCCATTGTTGAAAGAACCAGGCGCTGACCTGGCTGATTTGAAGAACTATCATCCGGTTTCTCAACCCCGTATATTAACCAGACCGGTGGAGCACATAGTAACCACCCAGTTTCAGGGATTCTGGGAGGGAACCGATGTGTTCCACGATTGCCAGTCAGGATTAGAGATACTGAGCTGGCCATAGCTGAGATGCGTGAGTGGCTCCTATGGGCTACAGACGCGGGCCACCCGTCAGCAGTCATATTACTCGATGTTTCGGCTGTGTTTGATACCGTGGACCATGAGGTCCTCCTGGGGAGGCTAGAGGAGGTGGGAGGAATCATGGGCTTTGCCTTGGCATGGGTCTGGCCCTTCCTCTCCCACAGGGTGCAGCAGGTGATGTTGAGGGGGTGTTGTTCACAGGTAAGGAACATCGGCTGCGGAGTCCCTCAAGGCTCTGATCTGTCACCACTCCTCTTCAACGTCTACATGCGGTCCCTGGCATCCCTTTTGGAGAACTCGGGCCTATGGTTCCAACTTTATGCCAATGACACCCAGATCATGATGGACCTTGATGAGTCGAGAAACGAAATAGCCGTCTTGACAGCCACCCTAGAGGGTGTCCGGGTCTGGCTGCAGGAAAATTGGCTCTGCCTAAACGGGGCTAAAATTGAAATCATCCCAGTCCTGGCCCATAGAGGGGCATAGGTTCCTGCGTGCCCCTGGCCCAAGTCACTTGGCCCTTCTCCACCACCGGCCGAGGCCGCCAAGGATTTGGGAATCTGGATGGCCTGCTGGTTGGACCTGAAGAAGTAGACCAGTGGAGTCATAATCGCTTCACACCACCAGCTAAATCAGTTGGCCCGTCTCACACCACTGCTACCACACAGAGACCATTCCACCTTCTGTGACACCCTGGTGGGATCTCGTTTAAGATACTGCAACAGCATCTATGGGGGTCTTCGGGCGAAGGAGATGGCCCGCCTACAGGGGGTCCAGAACAGGGCGGTGAGGCTCGTGGCGGGACTGACAAAATTTGATCATGTCAGTGCCGCCAGGAGGGCTAATGTTTGGCCGCCCTTTAGACACCAGATTCAGGCCAAGGGGTTGGGATTCGGCGGGACGGCCTGGCATGAGAAGGGGCCCGCATACTCCCAGGCATGGTTCACCAAACCAGCAGAACACAGATCCCGCATATTACCCCATCAGTCGGACTTTGTGCCCCCACTGTGGAGATTCCTTACCCGCGGTGGCAGCTCACTGGCATTGATTGGAACCTGTGTATCGAAAACTCTTCCACCAGCTATCTGGGACATCACTTGCTGGAATTATTTTAAACGCTCAGTGAAGCTCCATCTAGATAGAGATCCCCAATCCCTGACTATTAACTCACAGGTGTTTTCGCTTTGTCCTCAGGGAACTGTGTTTTAATTGGGGTTTTTTGTGTTATGGTTCAGTTAAATAATGTTTTGTCATATTGTTTTGTTATTTATGTGGTTTTATGCACCTAGGTACCAGTTGGTATAGGCCAGGGGTATTTACAAACATTTGCTGGGGGCCGCATCGTATGAAATGGGTTTGCCCCAGGGCCACAGTAATAGTTTGAAAGTTTGAGGAAAAACAAAAATAGAGAAAGCAAGTATTGCAAGATGTGTGAAGTGGGCAATATTAAGCATACTAGTTTAAAACAAAGCCTCATTTTAGTGACTGGCAATCAGAATAAAAACTTTCTTTAAAAAGTACTGTTCATGTTATACTTTGAGGATATGTGGGGGCCGCAGCAAATGGCTTGGAGGGCCTCAAGTGACCCCTGTCAGAAAGTCTGAAGTTCATATGAAAAAATGAACTTCAGACTTTCTGACAGATTACCTAAATATGCAGGAATGTGGGTCCCATTGTTGCAATACATCACCCCTTGAACACATCCACATTCAGCACTCAGCCAATCATGCCCTTGATGTTGACATCCGACGGTGACCTTTATATAGGGTCGCAGTCAGATGTCAACGCCAAGGGCATGATTGGCTGATTGGTGGGATTGGTTTTTTTTTTTACAATCCTTGCTGTTTTCTCTTTCTTTCTTCTCATGTTTTCTCTTTTCTCATGCTCCTCGCCCCTCACCTCACTCTGATGGAACCCTCCCCCATCCCCATCAGCATCAGAGGAAACTAAGTTTGATCTACATCTCATATGTAACATTACTATTTATTACAACCATCAAAATACAATTTACTAGTTCCCTAGAGTTTTCTTCAATCTGTTATGAGAGCTGTTTCCTATCTGAGTGGTCAATTGATTTGTATTCAGTATTGTTATCGTTACGAATATGTTAACCATCATGTTCTTTTGCAGCTACTTTACAACAATTATAACAAATTATGTTATTTCTTACAATGCTTTTGATACATTCTCTAAACTCTAATAAAAATTATAATTAAAAAAAGTGAGTCAGTTGCCTTTTTTAGTGCTTGCTATTGTGGCAGTGAAAAGAACATCTTGGGGATCATAAGCTGGTGTTATCTGGATCTATGTTTGAATTAATGTATTTGTTTCAATAAAAATGTGTGGCCTTTTATTAAAGGTCACGCCTCTGGCGGTTTGGCATTTTTAGTCTCTTTGACCTTAGACTGGGCAGTGAACAAAGAGTAGCTAAATCGAGAGTTTGAACTAGAAATAAATAAAGCAGTAAAATATGTTCAGCCTTTAATTACTGTTGGTTTAAATATGAAGTCTATTATTTGGCGGGGTGTGTAAATATGTGTTATGGGTCGCTTACTGCCTGCTTCCGTACGCATGCACCGGTCCTTTATTAACATCTGTGCGTCATGACATCATACGCAGTGAACGCGCCAAACAAGAGCCAATCAGGATTTGTTCATCATAACTTCCCTCCCCAAATTACATCTAAAGCAACTCCAACCTTGAACACTCCATAACACTGAACAACGTTCATTTCAGCTTATAACCTTAATCATTGTGGAAAACTGAATTAGGGGAAATGTGCGCCTTCCTTATCCACCTTCTACATGGCCACACTATTCACCTGAGTCCTCATTGTCAGATCTAGTTGCAGGACTCTCCACGCTTGGACGACATGAGTGACTGCACCGTTGCCCACAGTTAAATATTGAGTGCAAGTCACCGTTTAGACCTCGGGAGCCAGAGGCCACTGGAGAACCTATAGTGAGAGACACAAGAGAGAAAAGAGAGAATACTTAAAACTGTGTCTCAATGTAACAATGTTTGGGAATTGTATCAGTTTCAATGCCGCAGCATTCACCAGAGGTTGACTTCGGGCTAGCTAAATACCAGGCTGGACGTAGGATCGTCTGCGACTGAAAGCACTGTCCATATTTTCCAGAGTAGTGAAGCTTTAAAGAGAAGAAATCCCCAGCGGGGTTTTCCACAAAACACCAAACTGTGACTATGCACTTTGAATTGATTCTTACTGGAACACTTGCAAGTGAGAAATAACAATGAGAAAAGGCAAACTGGATAGACCAAGTGTAATCCAGAGGCAATCCAACAACAGGCATAAATCCTCTAACCAAGCCAAGACAAAAACATCCGTCTGAAAGTAAGAGGCCAAAACAACCTAACAACAGTCCAGAGTCCAAAAACCAACCGAGCATAAACAGTACAAAACAACAGGCAAAGGCAAATCCAGGAAACAAACAGAGGTCTTACGATACCAAGTAGACAGGATACAAAACACCAGAACTGACACAGGAAGTGGTCAATGTTCAGACAAGTGCTGGACGCTTCTGGGCCGTATTTATATTAATTGCAAGATAAATCAGGCAAGAACCCACCCCCAGAACCACTAGACTGGCCAATACTCCATCTTGGTAGTAAAGATGGCGAGCTGCCCCATTTACATCTGGAAATGTGAGACACAGCCAAGCCCTCGATGGGGGTCCCTAACCCCCAGAGACAGAATGAAGTGTGTGCGGCAGGAAGGACGTCACTACGAATTGGCAGGTTTGGCGAGATGGTTAGTGAAGCGACAAGTCTTACTCTGCAAGGGAAAAATGACAAACTGGCGTAAAACCATCGGTGATACCGTGAAATGGCAAACGAATGGTATTACTGCACAGAAAATGAAGCCAAAAAATGGCGGCGACGTGCCAAACCTGACACTTATATTCTTGTATTACATATTGTCCACATCGCGGCACTACCTTCTTTCTCTTTCCCAGTATCTACCTTTACGCACTCTCAGGTACCCCTTATTTTCCTGGCTGCCATCTTCAACTGAGCTCTCTCTCCGTAGGCCAGCGTCTTTCTTCCTCTCACTTTTCACTGCATTGTCATTCGCTTGTGCCAAATTTGTATTCCTTTCACGCACTACTAGAGCACTCTGTACAGTCATGGTAACACAACTTCTTAGCACAGTCGGCGTCCCCAGCACCACCGTTATCCCACCTTCATTGTCCTCGTACTTGTTATTAGGTTCACTCTTTTCATACGGTGCCCACCTGTGCCTTTTGCTGTCAGCTCGCCAGCCAGCTCGCCCATGTTATTGCCTTTGTTGGCTCTGTCCTAAGCCGGCATGCCACCACAAGTCCTCTGCCATCCGCTTTGGGTGCTATTCGTATCAGCTTTTGTCTTCCATTCAATATCCCTTGCATGCCCACGCGCTGGGTCTTGCCGCAAGAAATTTCTATCACCTCTCTCAAGCTCTTCTGGTAATCCTCCTCCATGTCCCGTAGTTCTGTACAGACTTCTTCAACCTGTGCCCCAGCAGATAGGAGCAGGATACATTTGTGGTGCTGTCCTTCAATGACATCACGCCCACTCAGGTGGCACTTCAGCCTTCCTACTCAGTCACTCAATCTCGCCATCGAAGTAACTACACCTCGCCGCCTCTATCATCACCTCTTTGTGCATGCCCAATTGTGCGGGTCTTTGTGCCCCCCATCAGCAGCATTGCTGATCCATTAGAACTGCTGCACATGCTCTGGTTGTGACGAAGAAGACCCGAAGCAGACTGTGAACACCAAACTTCGCATCACTCTCCTCGACACAATCAACCTCACTTCAAAAGGATACTTTTAAAAGGATACCAACTGAATACTCCTCCACACTTCTCTTGATGCTCCCCTTCCAAGTGTCTAATGATATGCGGATATGAGTCGACAATGCATTCGTCGGCCGGCACCCCTATTAAAAGAAATAGCGTCCGGCGATGCCGTACTTCACCCCTGTGCAGATTACACCGCTCCTCCAACCTACAACGGAAAAACAACAGCTCAGACTCTGTAAAACTTCCCCCTTCCCAAATACCACTTTCTGCACTCCTGACCTGACCCAAGCACCCACCTGTACAAGCGTAGCCGGCCTCCTGTTATTTCCTGTTACACCACAAGTGTCCTGCTCCCGATCAGCCACAGCCCCCCTTGGGCTCCTGTGAAAACAGTTAAGGCCTCTCACACTTGCACACCACAGAAAAGAATCACTCACCTCACCCCCGCCTGCTTCCAAGCTCTCACCCCCTCCTCCCCTGTCTCCTTCCCCTCACACAGAAGTATACAGATTGCTCCGGCCTGAGTGCGAGTTCAGTGCGACTCCTCGTCGCAGTCTTTGGTGACTCTGAGGCAGAGCGTCACTGCCGCGTCCCGGTCTCCTCAGGCCGTTCACTGTGGGCAAGGGTGCAGTTGCCTAACAACTGCAGAGCCAGCGCTCGCTGAGCGATCAAGGCTCGCCTTTTGGAAAGAGTCTGTGCGGTCTCAGGGGCGTCACCCCGTGACCCAGTACTTGACTGATGGCTCAGGCTCCCTTCAACCTCTCCTGAGGCGTAGGCAGAAGGGGAAGAAGGTGAACTCGAGCACGCGCGTGTTGCGCGATTTTCCTGAACGTGTAGTTCACGCTTTCCTGACTAACACTAACTGTTAACACCAAGCGGATTGGAGGCACAGTTGTTTAATCCTAACACAGCTCTAGAAAGGTTTAGTACCTGAGTAGTTGCGGAGCATGGAGGTGTGAGCAGAGCAGAAGACTGAGACGTAGACGGCC
>JBCATW010000165.1:0-10872 GCA_038406705.1 Eurycea bislineata
CACCCTCACCCACCCAAAGCCCTGAACCAAGCCCCTCACCCCAACCCCAATGTTTTGAGGCTTCCCCATACTCGAATTTGGATGCCAGAAGGCACCCCCCCTGGAATCTCCAGAATATCCCCTAGTGAATTCAAAATGATTTAAGGTTCCGCCACTTCCATACTAATAGGATTAGCTACAATCTTCCCCAGCTCTATCTCAGCCTCTATTTTTGAATAACAAAAGGAGGTACGGCCTTTGTAAACAACTTTAAGTCTTGCCGGATCCTGCAAAAATGCCAAGGCGCCCGCAGCTCTGAATTTATCTATATAGAGTCTCAGCTCCCATCGGACTGTTGCCGAAGCAGGGCAAATGTCAGTTCGCGAAAAAAGCTTGTATCCCTCATATTCTCTGGGCTTATTAGGGCGGGTGAGCTTAGCCATGTCGTCCCGCAAAATGGTGTTACCATAAGCCACAGTGAATGGTCGAGGTTCTTTTTTTAGATTTCCTTTTGGTAAGTAAGGTGGAGTTCGATGTGCCACCTGAATCTCTCGTGAAAGATCCCAGTCCTTAAGTTCAGGGAAAGCTCCCTGAAAAACCTTGACCACAAAGGCTCGAGCCAAAGAAGGGTCGCTGCCTTCAGCCCCCTCAGGGATCCCAAACCACTTTAGATTTCTCTTTCGATTGCGGTCCTCGAGATCACGTGTTTTTTTCTGTAGCTCCTCCAGCCCTTGCGAGTTAGCCTTGGTGGACTTCACCAGTGTCTCCGTCACATCCTCAACCTGACTCTGCCTTGTCTCAAGCTCTGTAATGCGATTCATAGCTGCGCTTACTTGAGTGCCCAAATTCAGCACTGCCCCAGTGACCTCCTTGAGCTGGCAGTCCGTCTTTGCCTGAGCGGCTGAGATTTCTGCCCTAATAGTTGCCTGGCCCTCCTGCAGCTGAATTGACAAATCGGATAGGCGTGCCATGACTGCTGCCAAATCGGTCGACTGAGTTGAAGAGGGTTTATCAAAGCCCGATGACATCTCTGTGCTGTCAGTGTAAATATTCTTCCGTTTACGGAAAGGCAGGTCAGGGCTGGATGTTGAATCGCTCGAAGTGCAAGTTTCCCTTGAGGCCCCCTTCCTGGGTCGTTTGCTAGTAAGACCGACAGCTTCAGCAATCCCAATGCCAATAGTCCCAGTAGTCCCAGTAGGTCTGATTACGGAATTTGGGAATCGAGTTTGTTTACAGGTGAGGGGGCACAAGCTAGGGAGGCACAAGCAGAGGCAGAGACAGAGACAAAGGCAGAGGCAGAAGCCGAGGCAGAGACAGAAGAAAAATCGTCAGGAGGCACAGAGGGGGACAGAGCAGAGTCTCCTTTTGAAACAGGTAAAGCAGGTAAAGCCAATGGAGCCGATATAGCCGGTAAAATTGGTAAAGCCAAGGCCCCCACTAATTTGTCTGCCTCTTGGCAAATAGTGGCCCGAAGGCTTTTTAAGTTATTAAGGGACTCGGGAAATGAAAAAGCATTCGGCTGGTCTTGTTTCAAAATCGGTGGACCCTGAAAAGTTTGTTCATGAGGAGGGGTGCCCTTGTCCTTACCCTCTAGTTGTAGCAGATACTGCTGTTGGGTTGGGGTTGGGGGGCCTCCTATAGCATCTTCCTTAGCAAAGCCAGAAATAGAGGCAAGTGTTCTCGCTACTATCTCCTGGGCAGCTTCCAAATTAGGAAAAGGTCTGGATGAGGGGGAACAGATTTCACACAAGGAGTAGTCCGATCCCAAATCACAGGTAGATAGAGAGGCTAAGGCCGAGGCCGAGTCAGATAAAAGAGCATGAGAATCCAAAAAAGCAGAATTGGGAGCAACAGTGCTAACAGATGTATTAAGGCAGGGACTTACCGCCTGAGTTGGTAGATTGCGCCGTGCCCCCCTCTCTAGTGAGGCAAGCGGTCGTAGATCCTCACTATCTCTGCAGTCAAAGTCCCCCTCTGCACCACCAGCCTGAGGGGTTTCAACCAGGCCCCCCCCAAAATGCAGTGCGCCTACGGCAGTGGCTTCACTGTATGGCAGAACTCGCAGAGGCTTTCTCTCTCCCTCTGTACCTGTATCCACTCCCGCCTCCGCTGTCTCCTCCGTCTCGCATGCTCCTGCAGCTGGGGCTTGGGCTGAGTCTCGGGCGCTCCTTCCCTTAGAGAACTCGCTGGTTGCTGTGCGCTGGTTGCCCGTCGGCTGTCCTGACTCAGAGTGTGCAGCAACAGTGTCTCCAGACTGCCCACTCTGCTCCTCGTCCAGGCAGGGGAGCAGGACACCGGTAACCTGCAGCAGCGTCCCGTCTGGCAATGCTGGTAATGCTGGAAATGCGCGTGTCTTCGCCCCCACCCCAATCTCAGTCTCCGTCTCCGTCTCTGCAGCCTCTGATGCTCCCGCCGCTTCCCCCCTCTCTACAGCTGCAGCTGCGGCCGGGAGCTCACCCGAAGGGCCAAAGTAGGATCTGATTGTGGAGCGGGCCCCCCCGGGCAGGTGAGAGATTGGTCGCTCAGTGGCAGGGGCTTTTAGCGCCCTTGTTTTCCGAAGCCGGGGGAACGAAGGGGAAGACAGGAATGCAGGTAATTCCCCCAACTTTGTTTTAGTTGTTTTGTTTGTAGCTGCCTTTGCTTTTGTCTCCGCCGCTGCCGCCGAAAAAGCCTTTTTGTTGTCAGTCTTGTAATTTTTAGCAGTTTCGGGGGCTTTGGGAGCTTTGGTAGTTTTGGCAGTTTTGGGAGAGCGCAGGTTCCTACGCATCTCTCCCTGCAGGGTCGGGTCGGGGTTGCACCCTCCTCCTTCTTCCAAGACCTTGATCTTACTCTTCCCTTTGATGTTAATTTAGTGCTACCGTGGCTGTAGCTGTAGCTGACAAGCTGGGCCTGGTGAGTTGTGCAATAGGCCACGCAATAGTGCGTCCTCCAGGCCCGGAGAAATACAGCCCCTCGAATGCAGGAAAGCATGCAGGAAAGCATGCGTACATATAATTGCAGGAAAGCATGCGTACATATAATTGCAGGAAAGCGCAAGGACCCTCCAAGCTGGGTCACTGAGCCCCTGGGTCCAGAAGACTTATGCCATTAAAGACTGAAAAAGGCAGAACCCCCATATCACATAGTGGCTCATTTCAAACCAGGGGACTGGAGACTCCAGAGCATGGCCTGCACGCAGCCTCACGCGGCAGCCATCTTTCCCCCCCTCTATCTAATCTTGAACGTACTTCATGTTATTATGCTGACTTCAGATTTTGCAAACACAACTGCAACCACTACAAGACGAATTGTTATGAGTTGAAAGTGCTACCCTACACCACACAACACTTGCATCACGAAAACACAGGTATTGGCCTCAAAGACATATAGCAAAGTGCAGGCGACAGAGCACATGAGGATTGAACAAATGTATTTTTCCTACTCACCAACAATTATGGTGTTTGTTGTATCTCTCCCTTGCATGTGGTCAAACAACCAGCTGTGTTGCAATATCCTTGAATCATGGGCTGACCCCGGAAATTTTGCATTTACATTCAGGTAAATCATGTGAGCGTCACAAAGCATTTGACAATTAATCGAGTGGTCCATCTTTCTATCACGATAATCTGCCTCGTACTTAGCAGGCGGGATAATGGAGACGTGAGTACAATCTATAGCGCCAATGACATTGGGAAAATGTGCAAATTGGTAAAAGTCCTGTTTGGCCACCATTTCTTCCTGTGCGTTGCGGGCCATATAAATATAAGTACGCTGGTGCCGTAAAAGCGCACCCAACACTTGCTTTAATATCTTGGAGAACATGGGCTGACTGATGCCGTGAGCATATGACGTCACGTGTTGAAATGTGCCAGTCGCGAGGAACTGTAGCACGCAAAGTAGCTTCAATTTTGGAGCGATGGATGTGCAGATTTCGATTCTGGGTGAGATATCTGCCTCGATGAGACCCAATAACTCATCAATAGTGCCCATGTCTAGTCTGTACTCCTTCAATATAGTACTGTCTCTCATACCAAAACATGAAAGGCGCATCCGAGGAATACGTGGTCTTCGAGGCGCTCGCATAACTACATCAGCAGGTTCCTGTGCACTATCCTCAGTCCATTATCTGCATGTGGAAAGTAGTACGCAATGGTTGAAACATTGTACTAACGTAATGGTAAAGCTCCGTCTCCCTTGAAATAACAGGCATGTGATGGAGTTGAGCATGCGCTGTGCACCACGTGACATAAATTGTTGAAAAGCAACCCACTATCCTAAAAGGTACAGGAGTGCCGTAAAAGGGCCGACTTTCGAGTGTGTGTACGGCAGTATGCCTTTAAGACATCCAGTAACCTGCCCCTTTAAGAGATAAGGTTCACGGACGACGACAGCAGGTCTGCCGCAGGGCACAAGAAGAACATCCTAAAAGTTGCCGGGCGTGGTTCACATAAACATGTGAGATGTCCCTGATTGAATTAACAAGTACATGGTAAGTCACACCCCTACTCATTTGCACAAGCCTCAGATGTTCCAATGGCGCCATGGAGCCAGCCAGGCGGGAAAGCGAAAGGGAAAGCAGATGAAGCAAAACGAAACTTAAGCGCGCGTGCACATGCAGGAAGGGTTTAGCGATTCTGCGCAGAAGCAAGTAAAAGCATAGAATAATAAGAAAGATTTTTGTGCAGTCAAACAATCGACAGCCGCTACCTGCAGACATGTTAGTCCACTTCCATGTCCTCTCCGCTGTCGGAATCCATGTTGTGGTCCTGGCACGTCATCTGGCGGGAGAAGCAGATGAGACGCATTTGTACTTTTACAGTGGAATAAATAATAGTGACGCGCAGAGCTGGCGTGTTTGAACTTGATTCAGCCCCTATTGAAAACATGGGACTGCAATGAACGCGGGCGCTGGCGATGTCTGGAGGTGTGGCTGGTGGGGCTGGGGCTGATTCAGAAACACATTTAAAAATAAATAAATATATAAATAAATAAATAAATAAATATCAGAACACACCTCTTGCTGTGTAAGCAGCCGGCACGTGAATACTCGATCCTGGAATACGGTGGATGAAATCACTTTGCAGTTTCTCCCCGTCCAGTTGAAATGCGCGACATTCCGCTCCAAAAATGACACTTGTGGCGGAAAGGTCGGTCCAAATTGTACAAAACGGTCAATGCGCCTGCCATCCCGAAAGTGGACAGTGAGCTTAAGGTTGCCCGACATGATGTTCAGTGCTCGACCCGTCTGCTTGGCATAAAATGCAGAATGGACTCAAAAGCACTATCGCTACACATTCCCTATACAATTTTTTTTGTAAATGTTGAAAAAAAGTGACAAAACAGCTTGTCCAGTGCACCCACGGTAGCCAGCTGCAACCCAAGGCCAAATGCCATCTTCCCCCGGGCCACATGTCTTTGATGCGCGGCCAGAAAAGTTGCACAGAAAGCACAAGGTGAAGACAAGCCGCTTTGAAAGGAGTGAACATGTAGCAAGTTGCAAGGTTGAAGGGGAAAAATTGCTCTATTGTTCAGTGGCGCAACGTGCAGACGTGCTTACAAGATTTGCCGTAATGCCTAAAGGAAAGAAGTACAAAGAAAAAGCAACACATATGTGCACGTATATACTTGTGGATCGGGCCCAGTGCCTTTCACCGGAGGTCTGGACCTAGTGACTAAAATGAGCGTGGTCGAGGCAGGTCGAAAGCCGTGACCTGTCAACTTGTAATCTGGTGAGGACTTTTGAAGACACCACAGCCCTTTCGATGACAATTTTCTTGCCGAAAGCCGTGGTTTCTGCAATGTTACAACTTGTAATCGCGTGATGGGGCGTGGCCTTTCGTTTCGAGCAGATTTCAAGCATTACCACGCATTTCGAGGAAACACCACAAGATTGTAATCGGGCTCTATATGTTGGTACTACATCCTTCCCTATCTGACTTTCTACTGGACAATTCTCACTCTTTACTTGAGTATACAGTATACTCTAGCATTAACATCATTTCATTTCACAATAAATGTCATTTATACAGTCGTCACATTTTTCAGTACCATAAGAATGTACTCATTCTTAATGGCTTATTTCAACACACTGGTGATACAGATTGCCCTGGTGCTTTTCATTTATTCATAATAGTTGAACTTTCTTTAGGAAAATGCAGTCTGGTGTCATACACAAGTGTCTTGACAATTAGAGAGACCTTCTTCTCTCAGTGACTTCAGTGTTTGTTATTTATCTGATACCTGCTTAAATAGCGAGTCTTAGGTACTGTTCATATGGCTTAGATTATATTTTATGATGGGACTCTAAATAGCTAATGTTTCACTCAATTTCAATGGTTAACGGTTTAGATGTATACACTGTTCAATACACTTTTGTTGGACAGGCGGTAAATTACCACTAATACTCAGCTCATGACTTAAAATGTAAAATCTCAAAGGCCCTCATTACGACTTGCTAGTTATGAACTATTGTCATACCGAGCAAGTCGATTTATTATCGAGTCGGCCAATTACATTATTGGTCAGGCAATAATAATTCTTACCGAGTGGTAACACTCTGTAAGAAACTCGATAAGCATTATTTTTCTGACTTAGAAAAATATTGCTTAATATGTGAAAATAAATAATAATTAAAGTGACAAAAATGGCACTTTTATATTTTCTAAAAATCTGCAAGCCATGGTTTAGCAGAGTTTATTATTTGCAAGGGGCCCCAATGGGTTTAAGAACCTTTGCAAATAATTTAACATTTTAACTTTTGGTCTGTACCAAAAGTTAATTCAATAGTTCTGAACTATTGAATTACCGAGTTCTGGCAGTTATTGAGTGTTTTCACTCAATATGAACAAGTGTCGCCACTCATTATGGAAACACTCGTTCATATCGAGATTTGGGACTCCCAACACTCGATAATGCACTAGGTATGTCGCTCGATAAGTCAATCAATCAATCAATATTTCTTTATTCGGTTTGTTATAAACCATAAAAGAGATGACAATACAGCCATTGGCAAAACAAACATTCGTATAAACACAACAGTTTTTCAACATATAAATTAATAAAAAACATATTAAATTCACATAGTAAATGGGCTGTACAGTCGATTGATATACAAATTCGGCCAGATAAGAAATCTTAAAATTCTCAGGTCACAAAGTCATTTTAAAGTGCTGGTGCATCTAAGTTAAAAATCCCCTTTGTCATTTGAATAAGAATTTACTGTTCCTGTTTCTGTAAAAGTCGTGCTCTAATGAAGAATATTGCCTTTAGGAATTTTGACATTGCATACATTGTAATCTCCTTATTCATTATTTTCAAATAATGCAATGCGGGCTTCCATTGATTAAAACCATTATTCCTTAAAAGAGGCAGCAACCATGTTTTTCTTGGGTAATTATAATTTTTACAGAAGAACATAATATGTTGCAAGGTTTCTTCTGTTTTCCCACATGCACAAACTGCGTGTCCTGAGGTTGACCCCTGATTAAAGCCTTTAAATAACATATCATACCTACATCTTATAAGTAAGAAACGATCTAAACGTGAGAGTGGTACCTTATGTATATTAAAAGGGAATTCTGGGCAATAAGGCAGCAATTCCGTACATCGTTGCTTTCTAGCTATTCTACTATAAAGTGAGTCCCATTCTTTTGTCAGGATTATCAATTTAAGTTCTTCTCTGTTTAGTTGTGAACCCACTTCCATAAAGGCTGTTGGGGGTGGCAGATCTAATATAGCCAATCCTCTTTTTACTGATCGTAACCAGCCGCTTTTTTTTCCATGCTGTGACTTAACTATTTCCTGAGTCACACTCCTTAAAAAAGAATTCTCCGGGTGTTGCATTAGCTTAAAAAAATACAGTACTGTGATAAATTTTAAAAACACGGTATGGGGCAGTTGATTTAACTCAAGGTAAATCAACTCATTTGGGAACGATATTGGCGCATTAAGAAGAGTTTTTAAAAAAGCTCTTTCTTTAAGTTCCAATGCCCCGAAGGTCTCGTTTCCCCAGGTCTCTGCCGCATAATGCATTATACCACGGCACTTTGCGTTATAGACTTTAATGCAAGCATCCATAACACTAACCTTTTCTTTACAGCTCAATTTTATGAGTACACCATGGATCTGTGTCAAGTGAGTGGCAACCTGTGCCTTGTGTGCATTCCAAGTATGAAACGCAGAGAAGGTGCACCCCAAGTAACTAAATGTCTGGACCTGCTCTAGAATTTCATTTTCTAGTTTAAAAACATATGATTTTGTTTTAAAATGTTTGTGTTTTTTAAAAACTAAAACCTTACTTTTGGCAGTATTTATGCTCATATTAATCTTTTTTACAAATGCTCCATACGATAGAATTAGAGCCTGAAGTGCGGCTGGAGTTTTCCCAAGGAGTACCGCATCATCTGCGTATAAGATGCAGTTTACCATTCTCCCAGCTATCTTAGGTGTATCCAAAGTGCTTTGTGCTAGATGTGCAAATAAGCCATTTATATAAATATTAAATAAGATAGGGGCTATTGGGCATCCCTGCTTTACTCCTCTAGTGATCTTAAAATATTCTGTTCTTGTTCGCCCATTATTTAAGACCACCGCACCCTTATTACCTGTATATAACAGTCTGATCGCACTAATAAGGTCTTGCGGGACTCCTACGGACTCCAGTATATTCCACAGCAGAGAACGGTCAACCAGGTCGAACGCCGCCCTTAAGTCCATAAAGGCGGCAAATAGTCGACCGTTCTCTGCCAGGCACTTTGCTGTTACAGCGTCCAGCAAAAATATAGCTTCTGATGTTCCTCTGGCCTTTCGGAATCCGTATTGAAATTCTGATATTTTTTTGTTGTCCTCTAGCCAACACGACAAATCTTCTGCCAATATTGTGGCCAGAATTTTGCTAGGGACTGAGAGTAGACTAATGGGGCGATAGTTTGCCGGGGTTAATCTGTCTCCTTTTTTAAAAATCACTGTTATTAGTGAGATCAGCCATTCATCTGGGATCTTTCCTTTGGCTAAGACCTGTGTAAACATGTTTGCCAGAAGGGGTGTCCACAACTTTGGAAAGGACAGAAATAAATCCGGGGGCAAACAGTCTGCTCCCGGAGCCTTGCCTTTTGCCATCTTTTCAATTGCTAAAGTTACCTGTTTCGGTGAGATGGTCTTATTGCTTGGGCCAGAAGTTTGGTCTATCAGATTATGATTATCAGGAGCAGTGTACAAATTAGAAAAGTGGTTCAACCATACCCCGGGAAGGATGCTTGAAGGTAACAGTGCCCTAGACTTAGTTCCATTTAGCTTATTATTAACTTCTAGCCAGAAACTTTTTGAGTCTTTCTGCGCTCCCAGGGTTGCTAGATTTTCCCAGAATAAGTACTCATGATCTATTTTTGCCTTAGACAAAATTCTTTTATAGTCCTTGCGGGCATTTTTAATTTCTAACGGGATTCTTGTTGAAAGTGCTTTTTTCAAAGCTGCCAGTCCAACGGAACAGGCTTTATCATACCATAAGTTAGCTTCCTTCTTGGGGGTAACCAGTGTATCCATTTTTACTGCCTTTATGAGAGCCAAAGTCAGAGATTTAAGGAGGGCAAGAATACCCTCCAGTTCCATTTTACTAACTTCTTCCATTATCAGAGTTTCAACATCTAGGCTAAAGTCCCTAAAAATCACTTCTACTGCCACGTAAGCTTTCTCTGACCATTTCAATTTCCTACGGGAGTTCGCCACTTCTAAGTCTTCTAGTGCCAGGGGGGTTGTGGTCCCTAGATTTACCATTTTTATGCTAGACACAAATAACTTTACTATGCGGTGGTCACTCCAGTACCGATCTCCTACTTTCAGTGCATCTATTAATGCCCAGGAGTGGATATCTGTTAAGAATACATCTAAAATAGATCCCCCTCCCCTACTCTTTCCATCAAAGGTTTTTTGTGCTGGGGTGTCCCCTGGAGCTCGACCATTAATTAGGATCAAATTAGTAGAACTGCAAAATTCCGCTATTTCTTGCCCTGCCTTATCAGCTTTTAGCGGCATTCCCGCCGTATCCCTTACATCAAAAATTTCAGCTAGGTCTGGGTCCAGATTATTCATCCCACTGTTTGAAAGCCTAGCATTTAGGTCTCCCCCCAGTATTATGGCAAAATCTGGGTTATCCAGCCCCAACGATTCAGGAGACCAGGTCAGTAACCAATCACCTAGTTTTTTTATCCGTGTCAATTCTCCTGTTTGCCATGGGCGAAGATACCAGTTTAATAATAGTGCTCCCTTATTCTGGATTAAGCCCATGACAAATACTATCACCAGATCCGGAATCGGTGCTTGAATTTCCCATACTGAGCCTTTGAAATTTGCATTAACTAGGGTCAATAGACCCCCACTTGCTCTACCAAATATCCCCTTTAATGCCGGACAAAAAAAGGGGGAAATAAAAAAATGTGGGGAAAATGTGCAAACTGCAGAAGCATCAATGAACAGGTAGATTATAATTTCTGCATTTAAAACACAAATAAAAAGTAATAAATGGACAATATTATATTGTACTCCTTGTATATATTTGCTCAAGCAAAGGACCTGCACTCACATTCTCGTTATGCAGTCCACCGACACTCTTGCGCAGATTACCAGCAGAAATTCTCCTCACAACACACACCCGAGGTCCACCTTGCACAACCCACTGTGTGATGTACCAGTGCAAACATCACTTTTCACAACTCAGCAGCACACGAACGCTCCTCGGACAGTAAACTATAATTTCTCACACAGCAAACCGGGGTGCTTCTTGCACAGCCCAATAGAGCATGCGCACCCCAAACCATGCACACCTACACACAAACACACGAAGGCACTCAGGAATCCAAGCGTATTATAAAGTAAGAAAATAAATTCAGTTCACAACAGGGTAGATGACAACGTGCTGGT
>JBCATW010000166.1:0-10867 GCA_038406705.1 Eurycea bislineata
CGAGGCAGGGGTAAACATACATGACACAGAAAACATGGCACAACACATATCACAGGCTTAGTCAGGGATTTCAAATGGAGCTAGGGGTGCATGGTAAACCAGCATTGTAAGGGTTCAGGGACAGTCAGGGGGCACCGCAGAGGGGTGCAAATCGGTGGGAGGATACAGAGAGGACAGAACACTCAAACAGGTGCGCATAGGAGCTCACGGTAGTAGGAGGGTGCAGGCAGGCATGACACTGGTGCGGGGGTTTGAGGCTTGAGGAGGCATGGGGCTTTGGGAGGGGGCATCAAGGTGGTGTGGAGAAAGCCTGAGGCTGGGGAGCCTTTAGGCTGGGAGGGAGGCATGATGCTCCGGGGCAGGAGCCATGAGGCATGGCGCTGCATGAGGTTACTGGGGAAGCCAGGAAGCACATCAAGGGGTGGTGAAAGGCCTGAGGCTGGTGGTAGGGAGGCCTGACGCTGGTGCCTTCAGGGGGGCAGGAGGCTGAGGCTGTTGAGCCATGAGGCGGGGGAAAGGCAGGAGGCCTGAGGCTGCTGTGTCGGAGGGAGGTAGGAGGCACCAAGGAGGGTGGGGTGGCCATAAGGCTCGTGGCACTACTGTAATCTTAAGGCAGATCACTGGGAACAAAAAGTGCATTTAAGCATTAATTTATTTTGGGCAGCCTGGGCTGCAGCCCGGAGTCTCTAATACCCCTTGAAAGGCCTCTGCAGGAGGGTCATGCAAAGGAGGGGGGGCTGCCATCGGGGTGTTGCAGGAAGGGGGTGCCATGTGGCTGGTGCTTGGGGGGAGGGCATGGTGCACAATAACAGGGGAAGCACGCACACAAAACTTAGGGGGGAGGCACAAACAATTAAGGGGCAAGGCACAAACGGGGGTGGTAGAGCATGGCAAAAACAGTTAAGGGGGGGTGCAGGTACCAATAATGGGGGGAAAGGCCAGCCCAATAATTAAAAAGGGGGAGAATGAGCATGGCCTACACAGTAAAAATAATAAGGGGGGATACAGAATAAATAGTCAAAGTCAAAAATATACCCTTTTAGAAGCAACACTGGAAAATAAACAATTTAACAGCTGTCTTCCAGCTATCACACAAAATCTCTACTTGCACTGCATACATTATAAAGAAGCCTCTATTCCAGAAAATCTAATAGCAATGTATGGCAGCCAAGTGACCTGCATGTTGCCTCTACTTCATCCAGTCGTTGTTCTTAACAAATAATGTGGGACAATTGGCTTCGTACTATTGGGTCCATAAAAATAATGAACAAAGAGAATCTGAAAGTGCCTGAAAATCAAATAGTTGTAGCTTGAGGTCAGTGCTTAATGTGAAGATTTTAAAAACATTTGCAGAAAGCACAATAATATAGTATTGTAAATGTCGCCAAGAAGGAAATAAATTGGACCCAATATGAAGTTTTGTGACCAGACAAAATTAGGCAAAAAGAAACCAAAGAGTGACAATATTAGTATATTAGGGAAAGATGTTCAGATACTGTAAGTTGCAATCCTCTGCAATGTGCAAATGTTAGTTGCAGCCCTATCAAAAAGCAGGTTTTAAAATGTATACAGAAAAATTATACTTTTCCTTCTTCATCTGGTACTGTTATATCCTTCTTAAATAGAGAAATTTCAAAGCAGCCTATTGAGCAGAAAGGCAAAACCTGCTACTTACAATAATGTTTTCACCCCAAGAAAACAGTCATACAATTTCAAATGTATTTTAAACTTTTCTGAAAAATACATACTATTTTGTGGCTTAGGTGTTCAGATTTTATTTGCACGTAGTGCAATTACAAAAAGAATATTTAAGTAACAGACCCCTTCAATTGACAAGTTATTATCACCGTTTCTCCCAACAGGAACATCAAATAAATGAAAAGAGGCTCTGCACATTTCAATTCTGTTGGACAACATTTTCTTCTCACTTACAGTCTTTTAGCTTTTGCACAATTAGTAATAAAAATACATTTCTCCCCACATGATTATCAATTCTTTGCATTTCTACAGCTGCAACTACAGCAGCTTAAGTTTACATACTGCTGTACTGTGAAAAATTAATTCATGGAGATTCTTTTCTAGGCTGTACAGCAATATCCCCTATCTCAGCAGCAGTTCAGCTACATATAAAAATGTCTTTGAAAGTATTGTGAATCTGGAAATTAAATATGGGTTAAGCTGATCAACAAAAATGTTGACATACAGGATAGTAAAAAGAAGTAAACATTACAAATGCAAACAGTCAAATGGTCTACTAGATTACTGAAAGCTTTCCACTTTATATAAAACATGCAGTAACTGCATGTTGTGGTTTGTCCAAAAAACATTCAGACAAGTCTTGTAGAATAAAAAGCTTAACATGTATTTCCAGCTTTTATAAAGTACCTTCAACAAAAAGGTACTTCACACACGTTTCAAACATATTGCATTATATGGTCCCACAAATACACATTTAGATGCATCTCGGTGAATAAAGAAGATTCTGCATTGATCAGGATCAGTTTCATAGTAAGTATGAAAATGGTTTTAAAACTTAAGAGTTTTAAAAGTCATAATCACAAAATCGAGAAAAGAATCAAGAAAAGAAATGTAGTGGGCATGCTAGATAATCCTGTAAGGAACATGGTCTTAAACAATAACAGTATAGACAAAATGACAAATGTCTCTTGAGATTCTATTGCTCACCAAGGGAAACAAGCCAGAGAACGAATGGGCGAGGAGACAACACTTTAAACTAATGAGTGGTGACACCATTTCCAAAAACCTCGCAAAATATTACAAACCTATATATTGCGAAAGCCTTTACAAAGGATGCCATTTGTGCCGATATCGCACAATACAATAACGGCAGTGATCAGTCATAACTAAATACTTTGTAAAAATAAATTTATAACAATAAGTTTTGGTGAATGATTGTTCCAAGATGCAATACCATTTCTTAATTTCCGTTTGACCGCATGCTAAAAATATACAGCCCACAATATTGGACATTTATATTAAAAAAGGCTTTATTCTTGTTTTCCAGGTGAAACAAATGCAGCTCTTTGCACGGAAAGGCTGCCAGGTCATCAAGCATCTTCGTATTGAAATGCTAATAGTCCTGTTTAATCATTATCATCTTGCTGTTCTTTGTCCTCCTCATAGCTCTCCTCAAAGCCATCACTGTCTTCTTGATCCTCCTCACCCTCAATGGTGGTCTCCCACTGTGGATGATTTTCTGGCACTGGCTTAGCTTCATGAACTTCCAACTGTATTAGTTCCAACATGAGAAAGAATGGGAGAAAATAAAAACAAGATTACGACGAGGAAAGGATAGCATCAATAATCAGACTGAAATGGAAACGGCTTGATAGAAAAGGTTACTTACCTTCAACAGCAATTCTGATATGGGGTTCTCCAGTTAATATATACCCCAGCGCTAGACCAACTAGTCGTTTTCCCTCTAACTTCCACAGAGTATCATATAGGTCCTAGGGTCCAGTTCCTAACATACTTCCCACTAAGGAGGGTCAATGAGCACATTCAAGACCAAGGCAAGAGATAAAGACCAGGACATCAGGCATTTTTCTCTATAAATACGATGTAAACTTGATTGGATGCAATAAATTAGCTCCTATGGGGCTTGCGAACACCACAATATGCTTAGCAGATAATGCACAATATTTTGGTAAATTCACTCATCTTATTATTTTAACCCCGCTGTACAAGCTTGTGGGGAGATTCATTTTTTCTACGGTTGACAAGCAGAATGGCAGTTACAACTGGAACAGTTTATGCTCAGAGTTTGCATTGCTTATTTAAAAAGCATTTACATTTCAACACACTGGAAAAGGTGCCACAGGACTCCATAAAGTACATTTCAGCCAATTTGTAATTACTTATGGAAGCGTGTTGAAATATTTATTTCACAGTACTATTTTAGGCGCGTACCATAGTACTCCCAATTAAACTGGGGTTCCAATGCAAGTCAAAGGGAAGATATATTTACTAGTTTATTGATTCAACATAAGTGTAAGTTTATGAATAAAATGCTATGAACAGCCCATGACCATTCCAGGAGCTTTACAGTCAATATGCACCCCATCTCAAAAATCAGGCAGCATTGGCACAAGGATCTTTCTTCACCTATCATACAACATACATTAAACAAAACATTCAGAATTTGCACCGCAAGTAGTGCAGGAAGGACTTGCAGTAGCCTTTATGAGCATAGATGCCCTACTGCCTATCAATTTAGATAGGAACCACCCTCACTTGGAAGTACAGCTATTATCCCCATGGAATAGTTTTAGAAAAGCCTAGGAGCAGCAGTAGGGCCCTCACAAGCCAGGGTAGACTGAGCAAACACTGCGCAGTGTACACGTGATACTCACAGGTTATGATGGGTATTACCAGCACGCGCCATATTGATAGGTCAGGTTTGACCAGCACTCCTTCTAGTGTTTAATCTTTGTATTCTAGTGCTTGTATGTTTACCATCAGAACTGCATGAATACAAGTAATACTACGCAAATAAAAGCAGCATTTGCAAAGCAACAGCTTTTGCTCTACAAAAGAGGAAATATTTGTATGCTAAAATACTGGTGAAAGAAAAACTAGATCCTAGACAAGAATTTATGTCATGTTATTTATTATTTTTAGGTGCCACGCACAGTTGGACCTCAGGATAAAAGACAAACAGTGCAAAACATACAGTGTTAAAATCGTGGTCACAGACCAGTCGGGGGAAAAAACAGCGTCATACCAGAGGGGAAAATCAGGGCTCGTAGTATTTAATCATCAGAGTTAAAAAGAATGGTCTTGATGGCTTTCTTGAAAGGAATGTGCCAAGGTAGACACTTGAGCCAAAGAAAGGTTTAATTTATGGACATCAATTGGGCTGAATTGTTCATTATTACCTAAAAAATGTCTTAGTTTATGAAATATTTGTTAGGCAAATACATTTTTTATATTTATATAATTCTGTATGTATTTTCTATTTTATGTAACGAATTGTTTTTGTATGTATATACACTTGATGATTTGTATGTTAATCTTTAAAGTCTAACAAGACTAAATAAAGAAACTTTTACTACTACTACTAGGCACTTGATCTCAGTGGTAAGCTTGTTCCATGCTGTAGGGGCAGCTAGTTCAAACGCAATGTGAAGCTTTCTGGATAAAAACGATACATGCCGAAGCTCATGGATTAAATCAAGAATATGAATGGGATTCTTGCATCTAATGGGACAGTTTATGTGAGCAACTGAAGTGTACTCTCCAGACCACTTGTCCATTAGGGAGTGGTTATACAGCACTATGTAATTCTTTCCTTTCTCTCTGAGATTTGGGCTGTATTTTATTCAATTCCGTTCTCTCAAAATCGATCTTTTCTTGGAACAAGTTACAAGCAACGACATCAAATCCCCCTTGGACCTCAATCCTGTCCAAGTTAGCAGTGACTTCTGGGCTAACCCATCTCTCATCTTTCAACATACTCCAGATTATCTGCCGTCTCAGCACTGAAATGTACATTTTTCATTGGTTTACTTTCACATTGTTTCTGTTCCTGGACAGGATTGTTTACCTCCTCATTTTTCTCCACAATTGGCAACTTTGACGCACTTATTGAGCCACAAGCCACCTCCTTAGGGGATGAGTTATCGTTGGAACATGACCATCATTGTTCATTGGCCTGAGCCGCCTCCCCCTGGTTCAGGGGCTGAGGCCTGCTAGCTGTAACAACCCCTTCTCGGGACAATTAAAGGATACAGTTTGCCTTGTCTCTGGCTCCAGGAGATGAGAGCGGCCACGGGGGCAGTCACTCTGGCTAGAGCTTGGTGACTGGCCCCGGCGCCGCCAGAGTTTGGAGTGTGTTGCGGGGAGCGGGTCTGGAGCTTGCTCTGCAGCTTAGGGTGGAGCGAGGATGGAGTTTGCTGCTAAGGGGTGAGAGAAAGACAATGCACAGAGGAGGTGCAAGGGTTAAGTCTCTGGTCAACAGGTAGGGTGCCTCTTAGAATTGTATTCAAGTACTCAAAACCCCCCCGTACCTGCAAAGGGGCGGCGCCGGGTTTTGAGAATCCTCCGGAGGGTGTGGACAGAGAGACGGGTTGGCAGGAATGCTTTCCGGGTGGCAAAGTCTCTTTTGACGGAGAAAGAATTCTTCCTTGGATTGGTGGCTTTGGGGAGCGGTCACTAACTTGCTCTGTACTAGCCTGACTAACATGAAACAGCAGTGAAGTCCCACGTCGGTGCGGCGTTGGGCTCAGTCTGAGCCTTGGAGCTAAGTCAGCTGGAGGAGGCTGGTGTAGAGGTGGAGCTTCGTGGGCGTGCCCTCGCCTGAGGGGACGCCCAGCTGTGAGGCAGCCTGGAGAGTGAGCCGCGGCAGTGGAGGAAGTCCGCGGGTGGAGCTGGCTGACAGGAAGGAGGAGCTTTGTGGGCGAGCCCCCGCCTGTGGGGGCGCTCGGCTGTGAGGAGCGGTCTGATGAGAGCCGTGGAGGGCGGCCTGATGAAAGTCGTGGAGGATGGGCCCCCCCCCGCGGGAGGAGCTGGCGAGTTGGATCCGCACTGACAGGCGGCCTTTCGCCCGCTGACTCGGGCACAACAGTGCCGGTCGGGCAGAGTCCCTAGTCGGGAAAGTGCGGACAGTCGTTAGGGGGATGAAGGCCTCAGCTGGGAGCCTGGATGAAGGGTTGCCGAAGCAGTGGCAGTTGAAGCGTTGAACAGGCGACGTCAGGAGAACGCGGCTCGCCTTTATAGACTCTTCAGCAGCGCGAGCGGGCTAGAGAGAGCTGGGGTGAGCCCTGAGGAGCGGAGCGTTCCATGGAGAGCGGTGAGTGGAAGGGAGAGACGGTACCCTGCGGGGGTTCCAGGGAGGTTTGTGTTGCGCATTAAGGACATTGTAAGGGGGAGCGGTGTAACACTTTCCCCCCCTTCAAAGGTCCCTCCCCTCTACTCTTGCACGTTTGAAAATGAGGTGGGGGAAAGGGTTGTTGGAGAGTTTTCATTATATTCTTTCAAGAGGGAAACATGGAAGACAGGGTGAATCTTCCAGTTCTTGGGCAGTTCTAGGTGGTAATTTACGGGTGAAATTTGTCTTTTAATTGTGAAGGGGCCGATAAATTTCGGCTTAAGCTTTGGGGGAAGGTTAGGTAGCTTCAAGTTTCTGGTGGATAACCAAACGGAATCGCCTACGGCGTAGGAGGGAGGTTCTTGTCTTTTTTGGTTAGCATAGAAGCTCATTCATGCTTTGGAGTCTATTAAGGACCGGAGGGCTTGGGAGTGTGTCTTTTCTATTTGGTTTGCAATGCTTTCTATTGTAGGGGGGCGGAGTGTGGTGTTAGGATAGGGATCATTTTAAGCGGATAACCATAATTGCATTGAAAAGGGGACATATTTAGCGCCGAATGGATATGGTTATTGTAGGAAAATTCCGCTAGAGGAATTAGTTTGGCCCAATTAGTACCAGTAGCAGAGACGTAACACCGAAGATATTGTTCCAGCGTTTGGTTCGTTCGTTCCGACTGGCCATCCGTCTGCGGATGATAAGCGGTGGACAAGTGGATACGAACGTCCCAAAAACTGAGCAATTCGTGCCAAAACTTGGCAGTGAATTGGGGCCCCCTATCCGAAATGATAATTTCTGGTAGACCGTGCAACTTATAGATGTGATCAATAAAAAGGGTAGCTAAGTCTTTTGATGATGGTAGTTTGGTTAGAGGAACGAAATGTGCCATTTTCGAGAACAGGTCTACCACCACCCAGATGGTGGTCTTACCATTGCTTTTAGGGAGATCCGTGATAAAGTCCATGGCAATTTTACACCAAGGGCGGTTTGGTGGAGGGATTGGCTGTAGTAAACCAGTTGGTGGGGACCTAGAAACTTTGGAAGTTGCACAGACTGCACATTTGGAGATATAAGCAGTGAGGTCTTTTTTCAAATGAGGCCACCAAAACCACCTTGCTATTAGATCATAGGTCACATCTATTCCTGGATGCCCTGCCATTCTGGAGTCATGACACCAGCAAAAGATTTGCTGGCGGAATGGGGTGGGGACAAAAATGTTGTCACCCTTTAATAGCAGATTGCCAGATATAGTTAAATCAGGGAAATTAGAGATAGTGGCAGCCCTTTCTTCTTGAGTGGGTATTAACCTTAGGTTATTTTCTTGTAAGGGGGTAGAGATAAAAGCAAAAGCTTTGGGATCTAGAATAGGTGTATTACTTTTGCTAAATTCGTTAGCTTGGGGCTGATTGTCCTTGCGAGAAAGGGAATCTGCCTTTGTGTTTGCCCGACCAGGGCGATACGAAATTTTATATAGGAACCTATTAAAGAACAAGGCCCAACGGGCTTGTCGAGGACTCCTACACTTGGCATTTTTTTAAGAAAACTAAATTTTTATGATCCGTCACTATTTCTATGGGGTGAGCTGTTCCCTCTAGATAGTGACGCCAATGGGACAAGGCCTCCTTAATCGCTAAAAGTTCTTTGTCAAGGATGGAGTAGTTTAACTCCGCCGGAAGTAGTTTTTTTGAAAAATAGGCGACGGGATGTTGTCTTCCATCGGAAGCTATTTGAGAAAGCACAGCTCCGAGTGCGAAACTGGAGGCATCAGCCTCGAGGATATAAGGTTTGGTTGGATATGGTTGAGCCAACACCGGAGCCCCACAGAACTTTTCTTTAAGCAGGCGAAAAGAAAGTTGTTGAGCTTCTGACCAAGAAAAGGGAACCCCTTTTCTAGTTAGGGAAGTCAAGGGTTGCACCAAAGTGGAGAAATTCGGGATGAATCTCCGGTAGAAATTTGCGAACCCCAGTACGCGCTGAAGTTCTTTCAAGTTAGAAGGCTCTGGCCACTCCAAAATTGCCTTAATCTTCCCCTGATCCATTTCCACTCTATTAGGCCGAAGGATGTGGCCAAGGTATTCCACCTCTTTAGCGTGAAATTGGCACTTCTCCAACTTTGCGTACAACTGGTGATGACGTAACCGAGAGAGAACCTCTCTGACATGGTTGACATGGGTCTGAAAATCGTGAGAATAAATCAAAATATCGTCAAGGTAGACAGCCACATATACCCCTAGTAAATCCCTGAAGATAGTATTAATGAAGCTTTGGAACGCGGCCGGTGCATTGGTCAGGCCAAATGGCATCACGGTGTATTCGTAATGACCGAATTTTGTTTTAAAGGCCGTCTTCCACTCATCTCCGGACCTGATCCGGACCAGGTTGTAAGCTCCGCGGAGGTCTAATTTGGAAAACCAAGCTGCCCCCACAACCTGATCCAGGAGGTCCGGAATGAGAGGAAGAGGGTACCTGTTTTTCACCGTGATGTCATTTAGTTCTCCGTAATCAATGCACGGGCGGAGCTCCCCGGATTTTTTGGGTACGAAGAAAATGGGAGCTCCGGCGGGGGATTTTGATGGACGAATGAATCCCTTGGTTAAGCTGTCATCTATGTAATCCCTCAACACCCGCTCTTCCGAGGGTGTCAAAGAATAAATTTTCCCATGGGGAATTGGTTTTCCTGGCTCTAAGTCAATTTCGCAATCGTAAACACGATGCGGGGGTAGAGAAGTAGCTTCAACTGGACTAAATACGTCGTTAAAATCGGCGTATTCCTTGGGCAGGGTTGGAAGTTGAGTCAAAGGCAGAGGTACCAAGGTTTTGGACTGTGTTTTAGAAGAGCCTTGCTCAGGTAAAGCTTGAACTGTGTGAAAGGAAAAGATATTGCAAGATCGGCAGGGACTCGGGCTGAATGTTAAGGTTCGATCCTTCCAGTTAATCTGAGGGTTATGTTTCTTTAGCCAGGAAATTCCTAAAATTAGGTTAAATTGGGGAGCACTTATGACGTCGAAACTGACTTCCTCTCTGTGTTCACCTATTAGTAAACTCAAAGGTTCGGTTTGAGTTAAAACGAGTCCCGATTTGAGCGAACATCCATCTATTCCTTTGATGACGTCCGGTTTTTCTTTTTTGTTACATCTAATTCCCCATTTCTCGACGAAGACTCGATCTATATAGGAGTTAGGAGCGCCACAGTCTATTAGAACCCTAAAGCTGTTGGGTGAGAGTGAGGGGAAATTTCCTAAAAGCTCGAAATGGTCCCCTGAAAGCAGAGCTAAGCTAAATACAGGAAAGGACTTTGGATCAGGGCTCAAGCTTGCCTTTCGGGTTGAGCCTGAGCCTCCTCGTTTCCCTCTAAATCTGAGGTTACGATCAATTTTACAGGGAATTCAGCTCTTTTGGTCAGAGGACAATTTTGAATAGTGTGGGTATTCTGACCGCAATACATGCAGAGGTTATTTTTTCTTCGTCGATCTCGCTCTTCTGGGGTCAATGGGGGTCGAGGCTGAGACTTGGGTGGCTCAGATTTCTTCTGAATGGGGTTGGACTCTTTGGGTCTAGAGACAGCCTCTTCAGGCAACCTCTCAGATCTATAGGGCGTAGGGAAAGGGCTTGAGGGCTTCTTAGATTCGAGTCTCTTAAGATCAAACTTACGTTCTGAACGTCTTTGATCTATTTGTAGAGACAATTCGATTAACTCTTCTAGGTTGGCAGGTTGGGGATACACGAACTGGAGGGCGTCCTTAATTTCCTCTTTTAAGCCTAAGAGAAAAATTGGGAGTTGGGCCTCTTCGGGCCAGTCCAGTTCGAATACGAGCTGTTGGAACCTGGAGATATAATGGAGCAAATCAGAAGATCCTTGCTTTAAGGTCAGCAGCTCCATTTTTCGGGAATGGGTCAAATTTTTCTTTTCAAAAATTCTCTTGAACTCGGCCATGAACAAAGTGTAGTTTTGTAAAAGTAAGGAGTCGTTTGCCACTAGAGGAGAAGCCCAAGATAGAGCATCCCCAGTGAGGTTAGAAATAATAAAGATTACCTTCGACT
>JBCATW010000167.1:0-10865 GCA_038406705.1 Eurycea bislineata
TGGCTCCCTTATCTCTAGCCAGTCACCCCACTGACCTTATCAGCGCAGACTCCTTAGCGCGAGCTGCCTCATCTCGCGCTGACGTCAGCAAATCTATTTAAGTAACCATCGCCTGGAAGTCGTTGTTAGTGCATCGACTTCAGCAGGCTGACCATCACGTCACCTTCATTCCCCTCATCCCTTCATGTCACCTCTCCCCTCATCCAACGAATCGCTTACCTCCCTGTAAGCCTTTCCGATTCATCCCCGTTCCATTCCAGCTGTCTTCCGACCTTTTCAATCAATCTCCCGGAGGTAGGAGCCTCCTCAGCGCCTCACCGATCGTGTCAGTGCTGGTTAACATGTGAGAGCCCACAATCGGTGTGGCGACCTCGACAACGTATCCTGATCGACTTAAGAGTTCAACCATTTCCCTGCACGTCTTCCGACGGTCTGTGCCCTCACCCGTCAGACTCTCCAGAAGCGCTTCTCTGCCCGCGACAGCCCTGCTCGCCTTCCTTCAGCGTGGGTGACACGGTTGAGGCAGAGGCCCTCATGTGGCGACAACTCGACATCGCAGCAAGTATTTTCTGAAGTGTTTTGCCAGAGCACTTTTACCAGTGCAATCTAATCAGCAGCGCAACCACTCATCTGCCAAAAGATTATTCTGTCATAGCCTATGAACTATTTAAGGCTCATTAAATAACTGTAAATAGTTTTGCTCGTGTTAAACGGCAACCCCCAGTTGCGGCCAGGAACTATTGAGGCCCACCGAATGAACTGTGAATAACATTGATTGCGTGAAACGGCAACCCCCTGTTGCGGCCCATGAACTATTTGAGGCTCACCAATTTAACTGTAAATAATATTGAATGCGTGAAACAGCAACCCCCTGTTGCGGCCCATGAATTATTTGAGGCTCACCAAATTAATTGTAAATATTATTGATTGCGTCAAATGGCAACCTCCAGTTGCTGTCAATGAACTATTTAAGGCCTATCAAGTAAATTGTAAATGATCATCACAGTGAATTGTATATTCTCCAGAGACTATGCGAAAGGTGCTATGCTACTGCTAGTGTCAAGGAAGGAGATATCCATTGAGGAGGAAGTCATGCAGCTCCAGTCGATGTCTTATCGTTTGGAGAGAGAAACACTGTGAATCAGCGCTTACCAAGAAATAAAAAACGTGAGTGGTTTCCCATATTGCCTCCTGTACTGTGTTCCTGATCTAATCCAGTAGTACTGTCGTTGTACTGTTGCTTGGTACAAGTAAGAAACTATTGGTACATTCATTCAGTCAGTCTACCTGTCACAGTATGCACTAACCACGTACGACTTCAACTAGCCCGCTGTGAAGCTATTCCCATATTCCTATATTTGTAGCTACACAAGATGGAGGAGCTCAAATCAATGCTAACTCAGCTCACCACTGCAATGGAACAAGTGAAGGGCGAGCTCGCTACTCAAAGACAGGAAAATGAGTATCTGTCAAACAAAGTGAAAGATCTGCAATTGTCAGCAGTTAGCCACAATGAGAAACCAGGTCTTCCCACAGTGGAGGATTCCGATTCGGTGTACGAAGTGCCAATGCTTCACCCTATGGTTAACGAAACTCCATCCCCTGCTTCGCCGTCACTGACCTCACTTGGCAAGAAAACTGACAAACCTTACAAGATTCCTTTGCCTGAGAGATTCCACGGAGACAGCAGACAATTCAAATTATTTCTCACCCAATGCCAGATTCACTTCCAGGCACGACCTAACTATTTCCTCGCTGATGAAGACAAGATTATGTTTATCATTTCCAACTTAGGTGGCGCTGCCCTTGAATGGGTCACACCACATTTAGAATGTAATAATCCCATGTTACAAGCCTACCCACGTTTCATGGAAGCTTTCAAACGCATGTTCGACCGGCGCTACGCCCACCATACCAAGAGTTTGGAGTTCTTGAACATTAGACAAGGCAACCGAGATGTTGGGGTATATATTACTCACTTTCAGCAATTAGCTATTGAACTTAACTGGTCAGGAGACGCTCAACTCACTATCTTTCAAAATGGCCTAAAAGATGAACTTAAAGATGCCCTGGTGCAGTTATTTCCTTTCCCTGAGGATCTCGATGAGTTAATGGAGTCAGTTCTACGGTTGGAACAAAGAATAAACGAGCGAAGAAGTGAAAAAAGAAGTACTGACTGGCGAAGGCCTCCCACGACCTTTGCACGAACCTTTGCCCCTAACTCTAGTGAGAATTCATTTGCCAAACGCACCAATTTAGGTGACTCTAAGGTTGAAAATAACGAAAAGTTATATGAATCCAAATTCCGAGGTCCTTTAACCCCCGAGGAAAGAAAGAGACGACAAGACGGTAACCTTTGTATGTATTGCGGCCAGGCTGGTCATGCCACCCGTGATTGCCCATTGGGCAAGAAGAGGTCGGGAAACTTGAATGCTCAAAAGTGAGGGGGCACGAGCTTTTGAGCCATCAATTCACCATAAATAGTGCTCTAACTTATGAAGTTAACCTGACCCACTTGCACCAATCCCATTTTTTCATTCCTGCCACGTTAAAATCGGAGCAAACCAACCATTCAGTCCTTATCCTCCTAGATTGTGGCGCTCCAGGCAACTATATTGATGAAGAATTCCTTAAGGCCTCCCAAATCATCAGTATTGTTAAAGAAAAACCTGAGTCTATTAACTCCATTGATGGATCCCCTCTGATTAGCGGTGACATAACCCATTCAACTGAGAAGCTCACCTTGGCTATCCTTGATCACATTGAAGAAATCAAGTTCGATGTTATTAAATCACCCTTTTTCAATGTCATTCTGGGAACGTCGTGGCTTAAGAAGCATAATCCAGAAATTAACTGGGAGAGAAGTCTACTGTCATTCACTCGATGCCCGTGCATTAATCACGCCACGTGTGCTATTCAACTTCATGAACCTGACATGAGCTCTCTTCAGCAATCCGAGACAGCTCTGCCAACGGAGCTGAAGGATTTTAGGGATGTATTCTGTCCCAAGGAAGCTGAGGAACTACCCCCTCATAGATCCTATGACTGTGCCATAAATTTGCTCCCTAACTCTCCTATTCCCTACGGCAAAATTTACTCCCTAAATCCCTCAGAAGACAGAGAATTGAAATCGTACATTGAAGACAACTTAAAGAAGGGCTTTATACAACCTTCCAACTCACCTGCAGGCGCCCCCATTTTCTTCGTAGAGAAGAAGGATGGTACTCTACGTCCATGCATTGACTATGGCGACCTCAATTTAATCACCGTCAAGGATCGCTATCCCATTCCATTAATTGCGGATTTAATCGACCAGGTGCACGCCGCCAATTGGTTTTCTAAAATCGACTTACGCGGTGCCTACAACTTGATCCGCATCAAGGCCACTGATGAGTGGAAAACCGCTTTTAAATGTAAGTACGGGCACTTCGAGTATAAAGTCATGCCCTTCGGGCTAACCAATGCGCCCGCAGTGTTCCAACACTTTGTGAACGATGTCTTCCACGATTTTATTGGTGTGTTCATAATCTTATATCTAGACGACATATTAGTCTACTCAGCCAACCACACTGAACACATTCAGCATGTGCGGCAAGTCCTCCAACGCTTAAGGGAACATCGACTCTTCGCTAAAAGGGAGAAATGTACCTTCTTCACCCAGCAAGTGGAATATCTGGGGTATGTTCTCACCCCACAAACCATCACCATGGATACCAAAAAGATAAGAGCTATCGCTGACTGGCCACCTCCTAAGTCTGTCAAGGAAGTACAGAAATTTGTCGGCTATGCCAACTTCTACCGTCGGTTCATTCTAAATTTCTCCAGCATTGTAACTCCCATCACAGACCTCACTAAAAAGTCTCGAAGTTTTGAGTGGACCCCCAAGGCCAATGAAGCATTTGAATCCTTGAAAAAACTTTTCTGCACCGCACCAATACTCCAACAACCTAATCAAGCACGACCATTCGTTGTGGAAACCGATGCGTCAGATTTTGCTCTCGGCGCCATCCTTTCACAAGAAGATGAACACTCAGACCTCAAGCCAGTGGCATACTTTTCTCGAAAACTCAACTCCGCCGAGATCAACTATACCATCTGTGAAAAGGAACTGCTGGCCATTAAAGAGGCCTTTGAATTCTGGAGGCATTATTTGCAGGGCGCGCTTCATGTTATCCGAGTTATCACTGATCATAAAAACCTAATCTATCTCCAGAAAGCGAAATGCTACAATGCACGACATGCCCGATGGGCGCAATTCTTCTCGAAATTCCATTTTACTCTGGACTATGGCCAGGGCAAGAAGAATCGTGCTGACGCCCTATCGAGAATAGGTTATGAATCATCCCAAATCGTTCGCGAACAACCCATTTTGCAACCAGTAGCAGCCATCACTCAAGAGCCTCTGATCAATCAAATTCGAGAGAAAACCTTAGAAGAAGTTTCCGCTGGAACTAACCTACCACTGGATAAGTTGCATGAAGAGAATGGTTATTACTATCGAGCCAGTAAACTGTACATTCCCAAAGATCTCCGAACTGAAGTATTGAGGTTCTGCCACGATAACAAGGCTGCCGGGCACCCAGGGGAAAATAGAACGAATGAACTTATTTCCCGCTGGTTTTGGTGGCCAAATCTTCCAGAAGACGTAAAACACTACATTCAAGGATGTGAGCTTTGCAGTCGTAACAAGCACAATAAACAAAAACCCTCAGGTCTTTTGAAGCCCTTAGAGACACCTCAACACCCATGGCAAATTATTAGCATGGACTTCATTACCGATTTGCCCAAATCCCAGGGTAACACGGTTATTCTCACCATTTGCGATCTCTTCACCAAAATGGTCCATTTGATTGCTCTAAGAAAACTACCCACCGCCAAAGAGTTGGTTGATATCTTCATTCAAGAAGTATACCGTCTTCACGGGTTACCAGCTAAGATCATATCGGACAGAGGTTCCCAATTCATTGCCCACTTCTGGTTAGAACTTCTGCAATTTTGGGAAATTGAACCCGGAATATCCACTGCTTTCCATCCTGAATCAGACGGCCAAAGCGAAAGAATGAACCAGTCTGTGGAGCAGTACTTAAGAATTTACTGCGAAGAGAAAGCTGATTCTTGGTCAGAGTTTTTGCCCTTAGCTGAATTCACCATAAACAATTTGCAGAATGCCTCTATTCAGGCCTCTCCCTTTGAGGCCTTACTAGGTTATCACCCTCGCATGCTTCCAGTTTGGGAAAACTGCAAACCATCCATGAATGTCCCGGCCGCTAAAGATTGGGCCAAAACTCTATCTAACACCCAATCCAAGATTAGGCGAACCCTCATCCTTAAGAAGCAACGTTACAAGCGGTATGCTGACAGGAAAAGACAGAAAGAACCTCGATTTTCTATTGGTGAAAAGGTGTGGTTATCAACCAAGAACTTGATGATGAAAAAATGCCACCCCAAGTTCAAACCTAAATTCATAGGTCCTTTTCCAATTACTCAGGTGATCACACCCTTAAACGTCAAACTGAAACTTCCCATTTCTTGGAAGGTACACCCAACATTCCACATCTCCCTAATCAAAAAAGTTTCTCCATATCATCGAGCCATCGCCAGACCTACTCCTTACCTCATCCAAGGGCAGAAAGAATATGAGATAAAAGCCCTGCTTGACAAGAGGAAAACTCGAGGCAAAACTCAATATCTCATAGCCTGGAAAGGTTATGGTCCGGAAGAAAACTCGTGGCAAGATGAGGACAAGATGCATGCTCCCAAACTAATCAAGAACTTTGAAAAAAGAGCAGAAAATTCGGTAGGAGGGGCTTGGAAGGGAGATACTGTAATAAAAACACCTCAAATTGCAACCTCATCTTCCCATCCTCAGTTTCCCACATCTTTTGCCACACTCAGAAACGCCAGAAAACAGAAAACCAATCTCAGGGCAGGGGAACAAATTCGACAAATTGCCTTTTGTCCCTGTGGCTCACTGGTAGCCAGTTCTTCCAACCAATCAGAGGAGCTCCGCAAATCATTGGCTTCCTTATCTCTGCCCAGTTACACCACTGACCTTATCAGCGCAGACTCATTAGCGCGAGCTGCCCCATCTCGCGCTGACGTCAGCAAATCTATATAAGTAACCAACGCCTGGAGGTCATTGTTAGTGCATCGACTTCAGCAGGCTGACCATCACATCACCTTCATCCCCCTCATCACTTCATGTCATTCCTTTCCACATTCCCAGAATCGCTTACCTCCCTGTAAGCATTCCGGTTAATTCCCGCTTGATTCCAGCTGTCTTCCAAGCCCTTCTATCGCATCTCCGGTGGCAGGAGCTTCATCGGCACGTCATCGATCGCGTCGGAGCTGAGTGAGGTGTGAGAGCTCACAATCGGTGTGGCGTCCTTGTCTACGTTTCCTGATCGCCTGAAGAGATCAGCCCAAATTCCTGCCAGCCTTCCGACGGTGTTGCAAACAACCGTCAATAACTACCGAAGAGCCCCGCTGCCTGCGACCGCCCCGCAAGTCTTCTGTCAGCGTGGGCGACGTGATTGAGGCGGAGGCCCTCATGTGGTGACAAGCGGACATCGCAGCAAGTATTACCTGAAGTGCTATTTTCTCCTCACCGTTCATCTGCCCACAGCTTCTCTATCATAGCCTATGAACGATATGAGGCATACAATAATCTGTAAATAAGTTTTCTTGCATTTTCGGCAACCCCCAGTTGCGGCCTAAATATTAAGGCTTACCAATTAGCCTATGAACTGTTGAGGCCTATCAAATAGCCAATGAACAGTTGAGGCTCACCAAAAAGCCTACGATCTATTAAAGACATTAAGTGAACTGTAAATAATTCCTCGTGTGAAAAGGCACGCTCCTGTTGTGGCACATGAACTACTTGAGACTCACCAAAAAGCCTATGAACTATTAAAGACATTAAGTGAACTGTAAATAAGTCCTCGTGTGAAAAGGCACGCTCCTGTTGTGGCTCATGAACTATTTGAGATTCACCAAATTAATTGTAAATATTGTTGATTGCGTCAAACGGCAACGTCTTGTTGCTGTCAAAAGAACTAGTCAAGACTCATCTATTAATTTGTAAATAATCTACACAATGAACTGTATATTCTCCAGAGTGCTATGCTAATGCTAGTGTCCAGGAAAGGGATATCCACTGTGGAGGAAGTCACGCTGTTCCAGTCGGTGACTTACCAGTTGGAGTTGGAAACTCTGTGAAGCAACCCTTACCAAGAAATAAAAACGTGAGTGGTTCCCGCTTGCCTCTTGTATTGTGTTCCTGATTTAATCAATCAGCATTGTTGTTACTCTGTGCCTTCCCCAAGTGACAAACCATTGGTATATTCTTTCAGTCAGTCTACCTGTCACAGTATGCACTAACCACTGAAACAACTGCAACTAGCCCGCCATTTAGCTACGCATTATGGAAGAACTCAAATCCATGCTAAATCAGCTCACCATTGCAATGGAACAAGTGAAGGGCGAGCTCGCTACTCAAAAACAGGAAAATGAATACCTGTCTAACAAAGTGAAAGACCTGCAGCTGTCAGCCGTTAATCCTAATGGAACGCCAGGTCTTCCAACAGAAGAGGATGCTGAATCGGTGTACGAAGTGCCTATGCAGCAACCTATGGTTCATGAAACTTCAAACCCTGTCTCGCCGTCACTGATCTCACTGGGCAAGAAAATTGACAGACCTTACAAGATTCCTTTGCCTGAGCGATTCCATGGAGACAGCAGACAGTTCAAATTATTTCTCACACAATGCCAGATTCATTTCCAGGCACGACCTAATTATTTCCTCGCTGATGAAGACAAGGTTATGTTCATTATTTCCAATTTAGGTGGCGCTGCACTGGAATGGGTCACACCACATTTAGAATGCAATAATCCCATGTTACAAGCCTACCCCAGCTTCCTGGAGGCTTTCAAACGCATGTTCGACCGGCGCTATGCCCACCATACTAAGAGTTTGGAATTCTTAAACATTAGACAAGGCAACCGTGATGTGGGGGTATATATTACACACTTTCAGCAATTAGCTATTGAACTTAACTGGTCAGAAGACGCGCAGCTCACGATCTTCCAAAACGGTCTGAAAGATGAACTTAAAGATGCCCTGGTGCAGTTATTCCCATTCCCTGCGGATCTTGATGAATTGATGGAATCAGTTCTACGGTTGGAACAACGGATAAACGAGCGAAGGAGTGAGAAAAGAAGTACTGACTGGCGAAAGCCTTCCACGACCTTTGCACGAACCTTTGCCTCCCACTCTAGTGAGAATTCACTTGCCAAGCGAACCAACTCAAGTGATGCCAAGGTTGAAAATAACGAAAGGTTATATGAATCCAAATTCCGAGGTCCTCTAACCCCCGAGGAAAGAAAGAGGCGACAAGACGGTAACCTTTGCATGTATTGCGGCCAGGCTGGCCATGCCACCCGTGATTGTCCCTTGGGCAAGAAGAGGTCGGGAAACTTGAGTGCTCAAAAGTGAGAGGGCACGAGCTTTTGAGCCATCAATTCACCATTAATAGTGCTCTAACTTATGAAGTTGAACTGACCCATTTGCACCAATCCCATTTCCTCATTCCGGCCAGTCTAAAAGCGGAGCAAACCAACCATTCAGTCCTTATCCTTCTAGATTGTGGTGCTCCAGGCAACTATATTGACGAAGAATTCCTTAAGACCTCCCAAATCATCAGCATTGATAAAGAAAAACCGGAGTCTATTAACTCCATTGATGGATCTCCACTGACTAGCGGAGATATAACCCATTCTACTGAGCAGCTCACTTTGGCCATCCTTGAGCACATCGAAGAAATCAAATTCGATGTCATCAAATCACCCTTTTTTAAGGTCATTCTGGGAACTTCGTGGCTTAAGAAGCACAATCCAGAAATTAACTGGGAGAAAGGTCTACTGTCATTCACTCGATGCCCGTGCCTTAATCACGCCATGTGTGCCATCCAATTTCATGAACCTGACATCACTTCTCATCAACAATCTGAGCCAACTCTGCCTACGGAGCTGAAGGATTTTAAGGATGTATTCTGTCCCAAGGAAGCTGAGGAACTACCCCCTCATAGATCCTATGACTGTGCCATAAATTTGCTCCCCAACTCTCCCATTCCCTACGGTAAAATTTACTCTCTGAATCCCTCTGAAGACAGGGAGTTGAAATCATACATTGACGAAAACTTGATGAAGGGTTTTATACAACCCTCCAATTCCCCTGCAGGTGCCCCCATTTTCTTCGTGGAGAAGAAGGATGGTACTCTGCGTCCATGCATTGACTATAGCGACCTCAATTTAATAACAGTCAAGGATCGCTATCCCATCCCATTAATTGCGGATCTAATCGACCAAGTGCACGCCGCCAACTGGTTTTCTAAAATCGACTTACGCGGTGCCTACAACTTGATCCGCATCAAGGCCACTGATGAGTGGAAAACCGCTTTTAAGTGTAAGTACGGGCACTTTGAGTACAAAGTCATGCCCTTTGGGTTAACCAACGCACCCGCAGTGTTCCAACACTTCGTGAACGATGTCTTCCATGATTTCATTGGTGTGTTCATAATCTTATATCTAGACGACATCTTAGTCTACTCAACCAACCGCACAGAACACATTCAGCATGTGCGGCAAGTCCTCCAACGCTTAAGGGAACATCGGCTCTTCGCTAAAAGAGAGAAGTGTACCTTTTTCACCCAGCAAGTGGAGTATCTGGGGTATGTTCTCACCCCACAAACCATCACCATGGATACTAAGAAGATAAGAGCTATCGCTGACTGGCCACCTCCTAAGAGTGTCAAGGAGGTACAGAAATTTGTCGGATATGCCAACTTCTACCGTCGATTCATCCAAAATTTTTCCAACATTGTTACTCCCATCACAGACCTCACTAAAAAGTCTCGTAGGTTTGAGTGGACACCCAAGGCGAATGAAGCGTTTGAATCGTTGAAAAAACTTTTCTGCACCGCACCAATACTCCAACAACCTGATCAAGCACGACCATTCGTTGTGGAAACTGATGCGTCAGACTTTGCTCTCGGCGCCATCCTCTCACAAGAAGATGAACACTCAGACCTCAAGCCAGTGGCATACTTTTCCCGAAAACTCAACTCCGCCGAAATCAACTATACCATCTGTGAAAAGGAACTGCTGGCCATCAAAGAGGCATTTGAATTTTGGAGACATTATTTACAGGGCGCACTTCATGTTATCCGAGTTATCACTGATCATAAAAATCTAATCTATCTCCAGAAAGCGAAGTGCTACAATGCACGACATGCCCGATGGGCGCAATTCTTTTCAAAATTCCATTTCACTCTGGATTATGGCCAAGGCAAGAAGAATCGCGCTGATGCCCTATCGAGAATAGGTTATGAATCATCCCAAATCATTCGTGAACAACCAATATTGCAACCCGTAGCAGCCATCACTCAAGAGCCTCTGATCATTCAAATTCAAAAGAAAACCTTAGAAGAAGTGTCCGCAGGAACTAACCTACCAATGGATAAGTTGGAGGAAGAGAATGGATATTACTATCGAGACAGTAAGCTGTACATTCCCAAAGACCTCCGCACGGAAGTATTGAAATTCTGCCATGACAACAAGGCCGCAGGGCACCCAGGCGAAAATAGAACCATCGATCTTGTCTCCCGCTGGTTTTGGTGGCCTAAGCTTCCAGAAGACGTGAAACATTACATTCAAGGTTGTGAGCTTTGCAGTCGAAACAAACACAATAAACAAAAATACTCCGGTCTATTGAAACCCTTGGAGACACCGCAACGCCCATGGCAAATAATTAGCATGGACTTCATTACAGATTTGCCAAAATCCCAGGGTAACACGGTTATTCTCAC
>JBCATW010000168.1:0-10862 GCA_038406705.1 Eurycea bislineata
CCGTTGTTGGCCGGTGTTGGCCGGGTTTGTCCGGTGTTGGCCGGTGTTGGCAGGTGTTGGCCGCTGTTGGCTGGTGTTGGCCGCTGTTGGCCGGTGTTGGCCGCGTGGCTGCGGAGTGGCTGGGGTACCACAGTCCCTGCTGTCACCCTTAATTGATAGTGACTGTCATCTACTGTAACTGCTGCCCAAATTTGCTTTTCTCCACCTCTCCTATAATGGGACCAAAAAAAGGAGCAAATTCAAAAAATATAAAACCTGCCCCTTTAAAATTGGGCAATATAGAAACCTTTTTTGTAAGTGGTGAACCGACTGGGATTAGTACACCTATACCCATGGAGGGAACTATCTTCCTTGAAGATCCTGCTCGTGCTATCACGCAGGTACTAATGAACACAAGCGGGTATTCAGTGAGACAATTGTTAAATGACTCAATCGTTGAATCAGCGGATTCTATAGAGAGGGCTGGGGTTAACTCTAACATCATTGAAAATGAGATTCATCAGGAGTTTAGCCCAGAGTTTGAAATAGTATTGGATTCTCCTGATAATAATGCTACTCTGATTCATAATAAGGTACCACACACAAAAAATATCCAAGGAGATTTTCGAGCCTCCCTAAATGAAATACTAACTAAACCTATTGCACAACGTAAATTCTTGGAACTGGGGAGTAATGGGATTAGAAGTCATTCCTTTCACAATGATACTGAAGCCAAACGCTGTAACTGTAATAATAGCGTTTCATATCAAATGTTGCTGAAGGGAATGAGCAGCCTGACTACCACAGTGACCGATTTAGTCAAGCATGTCACTAAATTAGAGAAACTGGTTGAAGGCAAGACAGGATTATTAGAGGAAAAAATAAACATAATAGATGCAGGTACCAAGGATAATAGAAAAAGTAGCGAGGTGGCCCATGGACCGACTTATCAGACCCTTAGAGAGGTAGTGGTGGAAATGGGAAATATTAACCTAAATCAAGTCACACTTCAAGATAATCACAAATATATTAAAGAATTGTGCCTAGAGAACCGGAAAGGCATTCAAAGCATAGGGAGTAAGATCCCGAAGCCTCGGGCAGAGGATAGAAAACAGGCGCTTGTACCTCCCCCCACTCCTCTAACCAAAATTATAGTATGTACTGGCACAGCTCCTCTGAAGGATCAAAACAACCAAACAAAACCTAATCCTCCGACAAATAAAAAAACATTCACCCACGGGACGTTAACATCTGCCTTAAATTTTGCCTTAAAAAAATCTAACATTAAAGCAAAATTAAATGAAAGCAAATTACAGACCCCCAAAAGAAAGCCAGCTGTTACTAAACCCCCTAAAGAGCCAAATGTGAAAAAACCTATACCCATTAAAAGCAAAACTCCAGTGGCACAAAAAAAAAGGATCTAATGCAAACACAAAAATTATACTGGAAGATACTCTTTATTTTACACCTAAATACATAACGGCTGAAGACAGTGCCAGAAATGGATTATGTCTAAATAAATGTGCAATACTGGCAATGCGCGCTTCATCATTGATTTTGAAGCACATTGCAACTCAGCACATATTGGCTGTCGAGTGTTTAGAGATTAGTGGAAGGCAGATCGACACCACCAAAGTTCAATTTATCGATCCTTATTGTAGTGCACTAGTCTTTAAATCCAAAAAAAATATTTGAAAAACTAGGCATATCAGTGGCCTCTGAGCGAGGGGAAAAAAAACAATAACTGTGGCTATAAGTTCAATCAAGAATTAGCAAAAAGTTTCTTCCCAGCCGGAAGGCGCTGGAGTCAAGAGGAGGAAGGGGGAAACGAGTCCAACTTGAGTATGAGTATAGAGGATTTGGAAGGACCTAAAGATTCGGTAAATCCGGAACAAGATCAGGAAGCATCCAACAATAGCATAAATTGGGACAGATTGAATGACAGCTAGAGCTCAATCAAAATGGCTAGCTGGAACTGGGCGGGCCTATACCGCAAAGGCGGTCCATGCGAGTTACCTGATCAGCTTGCCGGCTACGATATAATATTCCTGCAAGAGCTGTGGGCAACCAAAGCAGTTCAATTCAATGATTATAGCTGTGTGTGGAATCCAGCGCTTGCTGTCAAACATGGGCATTCGGCAGGTGGGCAGGCCATCTTGGGAAAGCTGACCTTGGACTGGAAAATAATTTAGGAGTTAAGATTGTACAAAGGTATTTTGGGCGCCAAATACATATGTCAGTGTCCAAAAATTGAATTACATTCAGTTGTATTACTGATTTGTGTCTATATTAATCCAAGGGCTGAGCAAAGTGAGAAACATATGTTTGCTGCGTCACTGGAGAGCATTGTTGAAATGTGTGATGTAAGTGGTTTTTTATTATTAATTGGTGGGGACTTTAATGCAAGCTTGCAAAAATCAGCAAGGTATAAAAAGTATTGCGACAATGCATGTAATGCTATGAGACTGACCAATTGCCCAACCAAAGATGGGATTAATCATATACCAGGGGGTTTTGCAACTCCTGCACCAAACAAACATGAAAATTCTCTCTATAATATGCTCATTGATAATCAACTGGTGGCGTGTAATGCCATTAATCACTTTGATTCATAGACCTTTGACAGAGGATCCTGTCGATCCATATTGGACTACATTTTTGTCCCAATGAAATTATTATCAGCTATCCCAGTATTCTTGGTACACACAGTACCGTATGGTGACCATGCCCCCATAGGAATCAATGTAAACTGTGTGAAAAGAGGTCGTGACAAATATGGTTGTGATGTGGTAATCAATGTAAAAAAACAGATCATGTGGGGGAAGTATAAGATTGATGACTTGTATGAAACAGCAAAAAATGCTCTTTACAAACATGATTTTTCTGCCCCGGATTGTATCTCTGCAATTAAGGAATTTGGAGCCTTCTGCAAAATTATTCGGAAAACCCCATGGGGTGTAACAAGAATAAAAGAGGCACAAAATGATAACAACTGGTTCGATAAAGATTGCCACGCGTATAAAAAGATCAGTAACATAAGAATCAGGCAATGCGCGTCACTAAAGGTTCCTGGAGAAAGAGAGGTCAAGCGCAAAGAACTACTGACGGCTAGACGCCTCTATTTCTGGAGGAAAAGAAGGGCGCATTATAATAAAAAATGGGATGAACTAGAACATGCCATGGGGCAGAAAGATCCGCGGGCATTCTGGGACCTGGTTAACAAAGACGAGGGGGGTGGGACAAACCCTCACTGCCAAATTCCGAAGTGTAGCTGGGAAATGTTTCTTGAGGAGCACTTTGAGCGGCCGAACACAGACTAAAGACAATGAAGAGGATAAAGAACTGGCCAGAACTATCTTACCACTATCGGAGGACTGCGTAAAGAAACTCCTAGCAGAGTGCCCCAGTCCAGAGCCCCTGATCCCGACGGGTTGCCAATAAAAATCTTTAAAGAGAATATTGCATTCTGGGCCCCTGCTCTATGCGTATTTTTTAATAAAGTCCTTGACTCTGGGGAAATACCTTTGCTGTGGAAGGGAGCAATTGGAATCCCCATTTACAAAAAGGGGGGCTCTGAAAACTGCGCAAATTATAGGATCCTTGCCCTATCGGATGCTACGGGCAAACTATTTTGTAGATATTTATTGAGGGAACTAACCACATGGCGCGACAGTAATAACATCTTGCCAGCCTCCAAAGGAGGGTTTCGAACTGGATCAAGCACAGCGCACATGCGCGTCACACTTAATACATTGGCTGAAAAATATAGAAACCGGAAGGCGGCACTGTACACATGTTTTATTGACTACAGTGCCGCCTTCGATACTATTGATCGAACTAGGCTATGGACCAAGCTACAAACCATGGGAGTTCCTAGGCAACTGTTATACCTGATTAAACAATTTTATACAGATACCTGGGTAAGACTAGGTTTTAATAGGGCAAATGAATTGACGGACCAGATTACAACTGATAAGGGAGTGAAGCAGGGCTGCGTGCGGGCTCCTTTGTTATGCAACCTGTATGTGGCCGATGTGGCGAAGGAGCTAGCTCGCAGCTCGTCAGGTATCACCCCCATGTTGGATGGGAGGCAGATCTCTGAGCTGTGTTACGCTGATGATATGGCACTCGTTGATCTTGTCACATGTGGACTACAAGAAAAGTTGAATATTATATATGACTATTGTGGGCATAATGGCCTGAAGATTAACATCGCAAAAACCAAAATCTTAACATTTGGGGCAAACCATGGCAGGAAATGTGTTTTCTATATGAATAACCAAGTGATCGATGAGGTGAATGAGTACTGCTACCTTGGATTATTGTTTAGTAAAAATGGGAGTTGGAGAAATCACATAGAGGGGGTTAAAGCTAAAGCTCAGGTAAAAATAGCAATGATCAAGAAATGTATGACAAAATACGCTACTCGGTCCTACTTACCAGTAATAAGGCTATTTAAAACCAGAATACAACCTCTCATACTATATGGGGTTGAGGTATGGGGATTATATGATCTTAAAAGAATGGTATCTATGGAAAACCTGTTGCTAAAAAATGTGTTTTCTCTCCCCTCGGGTACACCTGGATGTGGAATAAGATCTGAATTAAATATTACATCAGTTGAAGACCTCGGCGAACTTAGAATGCTAAAATTTATGGCCAAACTATTAAAAGTTGCGGGCCAACTAGCTGCAAAAAGTGCATTCAATGAAATCATGGATGAAAAGTCTTCAAGTACTAAATGCCTAAATAATGCATATCGTAAGCTACAAAGTAGATATGGGCTGCTAGACAATTTGGTCTATCCCACTACGAAAACCCAATGGCTTACACTTGGTAGATCTGTATGGGAAGAGAAGGTATTATCAGAAGTTGCCAGATACAAATCACTGACGCTATACAGAAAATTGATGTCTTTTGGTTCTCTTCCCCGGTACTTGATAACATGCACGTCTCTGGACATAACTAGATTTTATCTGATTTTTAGACTGGGAGTTCTCACAAATATGATGAATAAGTGTATTAATCCTAATTATTGTGAATGTAATAATGTTTTATTAAATACCAATTGTTGTCAGCATTTATTATTGCACTGCACAAAATTTAACAACTTGAGAGCACAGTGGATTTCAAAATTATTATTTGAATTGGATAGGGACGATGCTAAAATAACTGCACTAATGAATTTCGAAGAATGTGTGGAGATAGTGAGTATTTTCAACTTTTTTAAATATGCAGCCATTATTGATGGTAGGGGCAGATTGATTACCGATTTTTAAAGAATTACTAAGTGATCATTTTATTATTTTTATTTGCCTTTTTGCACAAATAGAATGTTTACAATGCAGACTTTGCACAGAATATATTGTCATGAAAGAATCTGATCATGCTATAATTGTTGTATCCAAAGAGGAATCTGGTTTTAGCATTGTAATGTATAATATGACTTTAATGTATTAATTTACAATAAAGTACTTTTAAATAATAATCTGGAAGCCGTTGATGGATTCCAGAGCTGCAGAGTGCCCAGTGAGCCAAGTTTCTTGAACATTACTATAAGGACATCAAGTGTGCGTCACCCGCTGTGTTGGAAAATCCTGCAATATTCCATGAGGGAATTTTGAGATTGGGATCATCGGTATCAATGAGAGACTCATAGCCTCTGCTTATTTTGTGCGGGGGTATGTGTTAGAACAATCGTTGAGTCCCTGTTAAATCTGGTTCCCGGCTCTGGGTTTTTAGTTTTTTGCTCGGTTTCATGTTAGTCACAGAAACAGCGTCATCAGGCATACCTCATGAAAAGGAGGTAGATTCTAAACGAAGCGAGTCTTCAATATCAAAAGTTCCCATTTTTCTGTGTTTTTACACAAATACTGTATACCAGCTCATATGGTGCAGGGACAAATGGGTGAAATGGTCTAGAGGGCACAGGAGCTGGATAATCTGCACATTGAAGCATGCCTGTGGCATTACCCAATACCACTGAGATGTGTCCATATGCCTTGCAGTACCATATGCAGTACCATATGCCTTGCAGTACCCAGCCCACCATCGCACAACACGTTGACCATGTGTATCCTATCCATGATAAGAGGGTGTCAATGGTCAAAGAAGCATTTTTAGCTCCTGCTTACAAACCTCATGAAAGGTTCTCCTAATCAGCAATCTGTTGCTGTTTGTAAGCCTGAGGTGAAAAATGAGGACTTAGAGATAAAATTACCTTTAAATGGTTCCTGCGTGAGAAACCGCGATCGCACCCTCAGAAGGCGCAAAAACCCTGCAGAGGTGAACATTTCTGTTGGTGAGGATTGATCCCATTATATATTAGGGACTCTTGAGAATACCGATTAGAAGGAGGGGGGCACTGAGGAAGGCGCTTTCCGGAAGGAATGGACAGCGCTGCAAAGACAGCTGGGTCTGAGCGAGGGTTTTGGTACCGTCAGGTGGATCAAAGCAAAAAATCAAGGTAGCGGGTAAAATACGCAATCAACTTCACCATAGCAACTGGATAGGGTCCCATGAAAGTAAGCTTTTGTGGGGAGGAAGAAGCCAGGTGAGGGGCAGGTGTTAGTTCCCAGGTGAGGGGCAGGTGTTAGTTCCCAGGTGAGTGGCAGGTGTTTGTTCCCAGGTGAGGGGACAGGTGTTTTTTCCCAGAAGAGAAGGCAGCAGATATTGTGGGGGGGCTGTGGGATTTGGGTGGGTAAGGTCATGGGGTGTCATTTAAATAGCTTCAGGGCTGACAGCAGAGCAGACGGGGAAGCCATGGAGCTGAGGTACAGAGAGGGTATTGGGGAGGAGAGCCATTAAAGGGGGAATGGTAGCAGAGTTGACAGGTATGGCTGAAAGGGGGAGGCCAGGCAGAGATGGGGAGTGCAGCAGGCATTTTATTTGTTTATTAATTAAAGGGTTTTATATAGCGACATATACCAGGGTTTCACACCGCTGAGGAGAAAGGAAAAGGAAAGAGAGAAAAGAGAAGAAGCTATAAAAAAGAAAAACAACAGGGTCCCAGGAAACAGTCTGAAATGAGGTGAGTTTAAGGCCCTCATTAGGGAGGGAGGAAGTCCCGAAGAGCAGGAAGGGGCGGGGCTTGGAGGCGGCGTTGTCTAGGCAGGGTCCGCGATGGTGGATGCCCTCCCTCCTGAGTTGGGACTTACCCAGTCGTTCCCTGGTTTCAAGCGAGGGGTGAAAGCGTGGTTTTTAAAAGTAATGTAATCTCTCACGTATCAGTCCAGGGAGGTTCAGTGCTGTTTTAATGGGTTTGGGGGGGGCATGTTTTTGTGCGCCTAGAAGCCAGTAGGCAATGACGCCATATTCAAAATTGTAATAATAATTATGACTAACTCGATAATACCTATTGTATTATGGAGTGAATCAATATTTTAACAATTCGTGTGCTTATAAGTCACACAGATGGTTAAAAGGTATTACCCAGTGAGTAATACACTCGATAAGTTAATAGTATCTGACTTAGAAATTATTACCTTATTGAGTCAAAAATAAAAAATGTAAAAGTGAAAAAATTTCACTTTTCCATTTTTTTTAAATGTGACATTGCATGGCATGTCATATTTTATAATTTGCAAGGGGCCCAAATAGTTTTTGGACCCTGTGCAAATATTTTTTTTTTAACTGTTGGTCGGGACCAACAGTTAATTCAATAGGACTATTGGACTATTGGACTAATAGGACTATTGAATTATCGAGTGTTGACACTTATCGTATGAAAACACTCGATAAGATTGAGTGTTTTCACTCACTATAATGTCACTCGATATTATCGAGTTTTGGGACTTATAATCCCAAAACTCGATAATGTACTCAATAAGTCAGTCGATAAGGCACTTATCGACTCACTTATGTAGGGCTCGGCCCGGACTATTAAGTCATATAAAGGGCCTAAGTCTCACCTTCTGCCAACCTTCTCTGCTTGTTTGTGTGCTGAGTCACTGAAGGGTCAGGCCATGAGCTGTGTTCTCAAGGGATACCCAAAAGCAAGCGAGGAGGCCTGGAACAGCTAGAGGAGGCCTGGAACAGCTAGAGGAGGTCTGGAACAGCTAGAGGAAGCCAGGAACAGCTAGAGGAGGCCTGGAACAGCTAGAGGAGGCCTGGTGCAGCTAGAGGAGGCCTGGAACAGCTAGAGGAGGTGCCTCCAGGGGTGCAAGCTGCTTTGCAGGATGGGACACTCTGGATGGATCGCAGATGCGCAGGTTAGTTGTTCCAAGGGTGTGAAATTCTGACAATCAAGCGGCTGCCACCCTTCCGCTCTCTTCAACACATGGGGACAGAAAGAAAGCCTTGAGAGGCCGAGCGAAGGCAATAGCCATGGGTGGGAGGCTGGGACAAAGGAAACCAGTCACACATAAATGAGGAGCATTGTTGAGGTGCAGCGTTTCAGGCAAAGGTAAGTAGTCTCAGTTCCAGGGCTTGCGTAATAGTGAGCCAGTCCAGAGGTTTTCTATAGTTCGAGATGTGGTTCCTAATTCTGAGATTGAAAATCATCCAGATGGCCCAATTCTGTAACTTCTTGAATTTGTTGATAGTATTAACCTTAAGGCCAAACAGCAGGAGTTGAAATGCTAGTGGACCTGCGCCTGGTACCGTATAAAGAGACCCAGTGTGCACTGTCCAGCCAGAGGCAGAGGCAGCATAACTTATTATTATTATTAATATTATCATTTATTTAGCGCCTCAACCCGCGGGCTACGCGGCGCTGGATCAAGGTAACAGAAAAGGCGAAAGAGAAAAATCGGTAGTCAAAGGAGGGTTAGCAGTGATCAGAAAGCCAGAAGTCGCAGAGAAACAAGACGAGAACATCAGGTATCGAATAGCCATGTTTGAAAACTTTGAATTAGAGCATGATGGCCTTTGCTCAGAATGGAAATTGCCAGGGCCTCAAAGGTGTCAAACATGACCCGCAAGTTGTGCACCCGGTCCACAGTGACTGGAACGGAACCATAAAACTGCAGGCAGGTGAAAGGGAGGGGGGCGTCTCCATGCTCAGGCTCCATTAAGGCAAAGCCAGTTGATCCCCATCCACATATCATGCCTCAGCCCCCGATCAACCACATGCCCTCGGAGATCCAGCAGCAACTGGGTGTCACCCGCATACATTTAAAATATAAGGCCCTAACTCTGAATCACGTCGGCCAGAGGGCGGAGGCAGATGAGGAACAGGAGGTGGGAGAGTGAGGACTCTTGGGGTACCATGCAGCACTCCACCACCATGGCCGCCACATCACCCGCCAGGTCCTGTTAGACAGGAAGGATCAAAACCAAGACAGAACAGGACCTGAGATGCCCCAAAGCGAATCACACCGAGACAGAAGAATGTCATGGCCGACTGTCTCAAATGCCTGGATAAATCTAGCAAAATAAGTGCTGCCTCGTCACTCATATCCGCAAGACTGAGCAGGTGTTTGCCAAGGGTCTGTCACTGCGGGTTCAGTGCTCCTGCCTGGGTGAAAGTCTGATTGGGGGTCAGGGAGTAAATGCTGCTCTTCCAGGATAGTCCTGAGTTGGTCAGTGATGACGGCCTCCAGAAGAATGCAGAGAATCGTCAATTGGGCGATGGGGCAGTAACTGGAACAGTCCAAAGGATGAAGATGATGAGGATGAAGAGGGGGAGAATGATGATGAGAAGGATGAATAATAGGAATAAAGAGGGGGAGGATGACCTTCGTAGCATTATAAGTGCAGAGAGACATCAGCCTTTTTTGCAGAGAGGACGGGGGTTGCTTTCAGTGTGAAATGGGAATCATAGCAGGAAAAATGCTCGTTGTCGTTCAGTTTGGTCATTTTGACTTTTCATCGTACTCATTGACATTCATTTCCTGTGCTGTCATCCAGCGATGATATATTGAGGGAATGTTACTTTTACTTCATACCCTCCATAAGAGGTATTCTCAGAAATCAATATATTGTAATTCTATTTGTATTTAAGGGATTTGTAAAGAGCTTGTAGGCCAGGGGGCATCTTGGCGCTAGGACCAGGAGGGTCACGCCATTTCTGAAAACTCAGGAAAGATGTGACATTGACGGCGGGGCTTGGGTGTGTGAGAAGGAGGGCAGAAGATGAGCAAAGAGCTCTCTGAGGAACTTAGGGAGATACTTTCGCCCCTAGATAAGAGGGCCCAAGTCCATAGAAAGCTCTGTGAGTCATGCACAGAGCCTTGAACTGAATTCCGGCTCAAACCGCCAGCTGGTGAAGTTTTTTTAGGACCAGGATGATGTGAGCTGATCATGGGATATTTGTCGCTAGACGGGTAACAGAGCTCTGGAGTTGCTGAAGTCACGATGGTAGTCTAAGGTGGTGTCACAGTAGTCCAGGCTGCTACTTGCAAGGGCTGAGGCAGTGGGTAGGCGGAGCTTGGGGGGGATGAAAGGAAGAATTGGTTTGAGAGTCTGAATATTTTGGTAGCCAGCGATGCAGATGGCGCTGACTTGGATATCAAGGGAGAGTTTGTCTCTAATGTTAATGCCAAGATTTCTTTACAGACTTTGCCAGTTTAGGACAGGTCCCTAGCAAAGGGGGCCAAACTATTGGACCAGACAGGATGTGAAGCAGAAGGGGCACCAACCCCCCGCAGCAGCTCAGTCTTAGCCCCATTTTGTTTCTTCTAGTTGGAGCTCATCCATCCTTGTGTGGCCTCCAGGCAGCCCCTTAGCAGAGATGAAGTTCCTTGATGCCCTACATCTAGCCGCAAGAGGATCTACATATCATCAGCGTAGGAATAAAATCTGATTCCATAGGAATATATGGGCACAGTCAGCGGGCAAACGGAAATGTTGAATAAGGGGGGGAGAGCAGAGCATTGCGGCACCCCACATTTCAGTTGAAGGGTAAAAGAGAGACCACTTGTGAGCAGTCTGAAAGGAAAGAC
>JBCATW010000169.1:0-10856 GCA_038406705.1 Eurycea bislineata
AGATAGAAGCAGTAAAAATTCTGAAACAGTGCGTGAGTAATGCACCCTGTCTAGCCTATCCAGTGAGAGGACGTGAGCTTTTCATGGAGGTAGCAACAAACTAAAAGAAGGGGGGCCCCATTGGTTTAAGTAAGATTGGATCTCATATGGGGATTGACAACACAATAAAACTAAGAGAGAGAACACAATCTGATGCCAATGTGGTCAGTACCTGACAGGGATGAACAAACCTCTGAGTGGGAAAAAGACCTTATACAGTACAAATCAACAACCAGCTCAAAAAATTTCCATAGAAAAATATATCTTTAATTTTTGTTTGTTTTGTTTATAGAATATTGCATTTAGTCAATAATATCACAAGTCACAACAATTCATTAAAAAACACATACATAAAAAACCCTCAACGTATACGTTTCTGTCTTTTCGAACTAAATACAGACTTTCCTCAGGAAGGAATCACAAACAATTTTTTAAAAAAGATTCAACAGTGGTAATCGATCCATAGAATCTCATTAAGATTGCAGTCCAGCTGCTTGTCTTATTCATAGGAAGCACACAAATACAGGTTTTGGGCTGCCACAGGAAATATTGAGCTGTAACAAAAAATGAAACACAAAAAATTAGGCACAAGAACCCACAAAATGTTCAATCAAACCCTCTCAAGACATAACCACATTGCTTTGCACCAGTAAAATTAGGTTATTTTACTAAACATGTGTCAACAAGTACACAGGCCAATCACTGAATAGGAGGAACATTTGCTCCAATGCAGGGACGCCGAAGCGAAGGGAATCACAACAGTTGAAACTCTTTTGGCTACACAGCAAAACTTACAATGTTCTTGTTAGTGCATGATCGGATAGGATATTCCTCTTGCAAGCTGCTCTGACAAATGCCTATATTTATCATTTATAAATCACATGGCCTTTTTAAACTCCTAATTGGCAAACCTTTTTGTCAAACACTCTATATAGCCTAAGATTCTGTGTATTTCCTTACTATTAAATTATTGCGTACATCTGTAGTTTTAATTAATGCAGCAACCGTGGGTAACCTCGGTGCGCAATTGACAAGAATAAAATAAACAACCTACTTACTCAAATCAATTTAACTTGATGGCATGCTTATGACGAACGCTTACATCCAATATGAATCCATAGGACACTGAATGAACAGAATGAAATATATTTTATCATCTTGAACACTTAAGCAAAATAAGGACTTAATAACAAAGGACAGACTAAACAACCTACCTAGAATGGTAAGACACCAGGTGACTAAACATGAATGTATGAATAAGGATTGACTTCCAAGAATAACGAGCCGAATCTCCAAACATGTGCAGAGTCTTACGTAATAAACTGATTTCGCATATCTGTAATGACAACAAACAGATACCTATTCAAATTTATGTTTGTAGGTGTGGTGAAAAATCACTCAAAGCACCCTGTAATTACACGTACCTTATGACGCTATACAAATTCGTACGTGTTTACATATGTCACTTGAATACACCATTCCTGGCTGCATTCCCATAAAACGTTTCTGAAACGACAACGGTTTGCAAACGACTGTTTAATAAATGTATATATCAATTATGTGTTAAGTCTAGAACTCTGGAAGAGGAAAACTAACCTCTTGTGGGCGTTGACACACTTCAACGCGAACAGGACGCGCTAGGATAGTTCCCAAGCAAACAGGCTCACTGGCGCAGCGCCAAAGATATGCGTGTCCTACAAGGCAAGCATAGGGCGAAATTAACGGTGTTGGTAAGCCCACCGATAACAAACTCGAAAATGCAGCGGCCTCACTTACCAGAATGTGTAGCACGATGTGGCGTGAATGTAGCGTCGTCAGATCCAAAAGTGAACTGACGCTGATATGCTGCGTTTTTAAATTGACGCTGAATTAGAGGCAGGACCATAGAGTGCAAAAACAGCCATAGAGCACAGAAAGCGGGTCAGTACGGAAAACGTCAATGAAAGTAAAGAAGGACGACTGTCACAAAGCGGGTAGCCATCTTGGAAGGGGAACCTTATTGCTGGTATACATGGGGCTGACCCTTAAAAGTATCTAAGTAAGAATTACAACAATAGATGTAGTTGTGCCGAGATCTATAATGACCAAAAAATTATATATTTACAGAGTCAAGGGGTGATGATCCTAGTCAATATTTCAAAAAATATAACCGGAAAACATGTTTCCTAATTTTCTGAGACAAGGGTAAAGCTATTGTCATAATGACAAGTTTTAGCATATTGAGCTAAGAGCGGCAAATAAATGGCATGCCTTTAACTGCCATTACTCGTGATCCTAGACAAGGAGAGAATTATAATTGTCCAGTATTAGAAGATAACGGTGCTACTATTGGGACGGCATTTTGATTGATCATCTATGTATGTTCAGAAATTGAAAACTGATAACATGTTAATGCCATAAAAAATCTTTATTCAAGCCCACATTTTGGGTGTCAAGATGAAAAAATAGCGGTACTATTATTGGGACGGCATTTACATTGATCATCTACGTATGTTCAGAAATTGAAAACTGATAACATACCGTGAAAATCATCATGTTAGTGCCATAAAAAATCTTTATTCAGGCCCACATTGTGGGTGTCAAGGTGAAAAATCCAGTGGTTTTCACGGCGATTAAGTTTGTTTTCAATCATTTTTGCGGAGGTGCCCTTGATAACTTCTAAGACACACCAGCGTACATCGTCCGGTGAATTCCCAGTGGACAAAAAATGCGGGACCAAAGGGGCAGTTTGAACCCCATTACGAATTCTACTGCGATGTTCAATGATTCTTTTATGTATCGGCCGCACACATTGGCCGACATATTTCAATCCGCATGGACAAAATACAATATAGATTACATTCTCAGTTTTACAATTAGTGTGAAGCCGGAGTTGCCACGGACGATCTCTGCCCAAATCTAAAGTCTTAGTTTTGATTGCAAAGGGGCATACCGAACAACCACCACAGGCTGAATTGCCCACCAATTTGTCAAAACCCCAGCCCTCGGTGATGGTTGGTTGTCTAACAATTAGGGTTTTATTAACATCAGCCATAACTATACTATCCTTGATGTTTTTGCTTCTTTTAAAAGCAAACATGGGTTTTTCAAAAACAATTGACCCAGTATTCAAAATATGCCAATGTTTTAGCATGCTTCGTTTCAGTTTGAAAGACAGAGGCTCAAAGGTGCTAACAAAAACCAGTTTATTTGAAGTATCTTTTGGTCTCTCCTCCAATGTGCTTTCACGTGGTGTATGATTGGCTCTCTTCAAACATTGGCGGACTACTTTTTTAGGATACTGTCGGTCAAGTAGTTTAGTTTGAAGCGATTTGGCATGATTCTTAAAATCATCCTTATTTGAACAGTTTCTACGGACACGTAGAAACTGGGAATAAGGTAAGTTCGTCTTTAACGATGAAGGATGATAACTACCAAATTCTAGAAGCGAGTTTTTATCCGTTGGTTTTTGAAAAAGGGTTGTGGCTAGTAAGCCATTCTGCTCGAAGATTCTTAGGTCCAAAAAGGAAATAGCATCCCTTTGGATTTCTTTTGTAAAACGTAAATGAGGATCAAGTGTATTGATCCATGTTACGAAGTTCTCAGCTTCGTCCATAGACCCCTGCCAAATGATAAAGATGTCGTCTATGTAGCGAAAATAGTTTAATAAATTCGCCTGAAAGGGATTGTCAATGTTGTATATGTGCGTCTCCTCAAAATTGGCCATATACAAATTTGCCAGGCTTGGGGCAAAAGTGGCGCCCATGGCGGTCCCGCCAATCTGTTTGTAAAATGCACCATTGAACTTGAAAAAATTATTTGTTAAGGCTAAAGACGCAGCCCACATGATGAACTCAACAAGTTTAGATGGAAGATCATCATTTTTATGAAGGATATTTTTTATGACATTTAGAGTCTCTTGTTGGGGTATTGCGGTATAGAGGGCCTCAACGTCTAATGATATCAGAAGCATGCTGTTTCCATCAAAAACCTTTCCTTCTACTTTACGTATAACATCCGTAGAGTTTTTTGTAAAGGACTTCATTAAAGGGACCTCGATTTTCAAAAATTGGTCCACATAGATCGATAATTTCTCTAAGATAGAGCCAACCCCGGAGACAATTGGTCTGCCCGGAGGAGATTCTAAATTCTTATGGATTTTTGGCAGGAGGTAAAATAATGGAATACGACCCTGCTTCTCTATCAAAAAACTAGCTTCTTGTTTAGAAATCAAACAAGATTTTTCAGCCTTAGTAACCATTTTCTCAATTTCGAAAGCAAGATCACTCGCCGTTTTTTTTTGTAGCGGGCAATAACTAGACCGGTCAGACAACAGGCGCATGGCCTCTGCAATATACTTAGATTTATCCATAAGGACAGTCGCCCCGCCTTTATCGGCTTGTTTTATTACTATAGTAGAGTTGTTTTTGAGGGATTTAATGGCCGCCTGTTCTTTTTTACTCAGATTGAAGAATGGAACCTCATTCATTTCTTCATATCGTTGTAAGTCCTTCAATACTGCCTGACGAAATACCGTCACCTCTTGAGCATTACAAGGAGGGTTAAATGTGGATGGATCCCGTAACCCAGTGCGGTTATGGCTGACCGTCGGAGTAGCATTGACAAAAAAATGTTTAAGTTTTATTTTCCGAATAAAAGCATCTATCTCAGTCCTACATTCAACCGGTTTATGGGTATTAGTGCCCACATATCCTAGCCCTAACTCTAGTATGCGTCGCTCATCTGAATTAGGAACATAGCTGGACAAATTAACTAGTAGTTCTGGTAATAATACCCTCTGTTCCGTTGATTCCTCTGCCCTCTGTAGTCGTTGCGACCTCTCTGGCCGCGGCCGCGGTCTAAAAAAGACGACCCCTGATTGTAATTATACCGGTTGCCACGTTTGTTATTGCGACCTCGGCCTCTACCTCTATGCGAGTAAAATTCATCATCTGAATACTCCGCGTCAGAGTGTGAAGAGCTATTATGAGAGTCAAAACGTACCCGCTTACGTGAGGCAACATTCGACTCATTGCCGCTATTTTCAGACTTTTCAGTTTTATCAAAATATCCATCAGCCACATATGGAAAGATCTTTTCATGTTTAAATGAGGACAAATCGGCTTTAAATCTTTTAATTTTATCAAGAGTTGTAGCCTCCTTAAAAGCTCGAATATCAATCTCTAATTCTTCTAGCTTTTTCTTGAAAACTGCATTAGTCATTTTTGTTTTTAATTCTGCTTCTAATTTTGTGACTTCCTCTTTAATTTGAATTAACATGATTTTTGTGGTATCTATAATCAGTACTAACCAATCTCTACCACACCGATTCGCTATATGGCTCCATGATGTAATGAACTGTTTATTATCAAGGTAAATTCTAGGTTCATTATGCACAACTAAACCCTGAGGTAATGTTTTGGTCCTTAAATATTCAAGCATTGTGCTACCGTGGAGCTCAGACCGAATCCAACGCTTTTTTGTATCAGATAAAAGTTCCCATTTAGTAACATTATCAAAAGCTGTGCCAGCATCAGAGGCTTCAAACGTACCTGTTGCTTTTAATAATTCCTCAATATAGGCTTCCGAATAGCCATCTATCGGGTCTGTAGCCATTTTACACAAAAGACAAAAAATGGAAAGAAAATTAACTTTAAAAACCTGTACACTAGTGTTTTTAATTCTTTTTTTTTTAAAATTGCAAGAGAAATCCAACTCACCCATGCAAACAACTGCAAAAGCAAAGAACAGCTAAGTAAGCTGACCACCCCCCTGTGACCAACCGGAGCCACAAGTGCAGACAAACTAAAATAAGAGGGGCCCCATTGGTTTAAGTAAGACTGGATCTCATATGGGGACTGACGACACAATAAAACTAGAAAGGAGATCACAGCCTGATGCAAATGTGGTCAGTACCTGCTAGGGATGAACAAACCTCTGGGTGGGCCCAACCCTACACAATACAAATCGACAACAAGCTCAAAAAAATTCCAAGTAGAAAAATATATCTTTAATTTTTGTTTGTTTTGGAATATTGCATTTAGTCAATAATATCACATATTACAAAAATTAATTTAAAAAACACATACATAAAAAACACCCTCAACGTATACGTTTCTGTCTCTTTAAACTAAATACAGACTTTCCTCAGGAAGGAATAACATACAATTCATAAAAGATTTTACAATGGTAATCAATCCATTGATTCTCATCGAGATTGCAGTCCAGCTGCTTTTCTTGTTGGCAGGAAGCACAATAATACAAGTTTTAGGCTCCCATAGGAAATATTTTGAGCTGTAACACAAATGAAACACAGAGAATTAGGTAAAGGAACCCACACATAGTTCAATCATACCCTATCATGACATAACCACATTGCTTTGCATCAGTAAAATTTAGTTTTTTACTTAATTGTGTCAACAAGTACACAGGCCAATCGCTGGATTGGAGGATAACCATTTACTCCAGAACAGGGACGCCGAAGCGAAGGGAATCACAACTGTTGAAACACTTTTGGCTACACAGCAAACTATCAATGTTCTTGTTAATGCATGACCGAGATGGACATTACTCTTGCAAGCTACTCTACCAAGCACCTATATTATCATTTATAGATCAAATCACCTTTGTGACCCATCACTTGCAAACAAACGTGACCTTTATACAACACTCTATACGTACTAGGTTTATGTATATATAATGCCTTCTTATTATTACATTTTTATTTTTATTTTTTAAGAGCAAAGTCCTATATACATGTGCAATTTAATCAATGCAGCAACCGTAGACAACCTCGGTGCGCAGTTAGCGAAGATTGATATCCTACTTACTGAAATCAGTTTCACTTGATTAAGTGCTAGTGCCGGACGCTTACATCCAATGGGGATCCACAGGACACTACAAAAATGGACAAGAGGGAGGCAAATAACATTTATTTCTCGCTCTGAACATTATAACAATGAAGGATTTTTTATCAAAGTGGGACTAATCAGAGTACCTACCTAAGATGGTGAGTGAAAAATGGCTATACATAAATGTTGGAATGGAGCATGACTTCAAGATTGATGGAACAGGAAACCAGATAACCACTCATGCCAAGAATCTTACGTATTTAAAAGATTTGCATATCTGTAGATTAAAGCAAACAGGTACCCATTAGGGTTTGTATTGTAAAAAGGCTTTCTAGTGAGCCCCCTAACACTTAGCAGTGTGACCACACGTACCTTATGGCGCTACACATGTTCATCCATGTTTCAAGATAACGCGTGTAGAAAACCATTCATGGCTGCACTCTCATTAATGACTTCTGAAAAAACAACGAATGCGAAAAAGATTCTTATTTAATTTGTTGACACCCATCGGTATTATTTGTACTTCTAAGTCTAGCAAACCAAAAGGAAACCAACCTCTCTAATGCACGTCGAAATGCTTCAACAATGCAAGATGCGCGATGATATTGTTCTCAAAGGTACAGGAACAGCGCCAAAGATATGCGTGTCCTGAAAAAACAGACCGACAGGCAAAAGTCAATTAATACTTCTGCGACTAACCCGCCTACTGCTAACTCACGTGATGGGACCTCACTTACCGGGATATCGAAATAGGTACAGCGTAGATGCAGCGTCACGGAATCAGAAAATGAACTGTTGCTAGTGGACTTGGTTTTAAATAGACGCCAATCTGGAGAAAAAACCATAGAGCTCGAGACAAGACTATCGAGCGGCTCAGCTCCATGCCGCCAACGAGAGTGAAGACGGACACCCGTCTCTAATCGAGCGGCCATCTTTAAAAGGGCAAGATTGCCACTAATATACACGAAAGTGCGCCCGACCCTTCATTTGAGAATTTCTGAGGGCAAAGTTCTGGAATACACGTTATTACACACATTTCTGTAGGAACCAGAGTAATTTTTAATTTATTTAGCACTACGGTGTCAAAAAGTGATGCAATCACCAAACTATTGTCAGTTTTATACATGTAGCGCACGAAGCGAACTATAATTCCCATTTTTTTGGGACAAGGATAGAGCTATTATTGTCATTTTAAAAAACTATTTTTTAATTTGAGGAAAAACGGATGAATTGCTGATAGCAATCATCAAGATATAACCAGAATATGACGCGCACACAATCATCTTTTGATACACGTGATCTGGGACAAGGGGAGAACTATAATTGTCCAATACTCTCAGATCAAGGAGGGTATACTGAGAAAAACAGGCGATATCTTTAAATCGATCATCTGGGTATGTTCAGAAATTGAAAACTGAAAACATACAAAGTCATCTTATTAATGCCATAAAAAATCTTTATTCAGGCCCACGTTGTGGGTGTCTAGATGAAAAATCCAGTGGTTTTCACGACGATTTAGTTTATTCTCAATCATTTTAGCGGAAGTGCCTTTGATCACTTCTAAGACACACCAGCGTACATCATCTGGTGAGTGCCCAGTAGATGTAAAATGCGTGACCAAAGGGGCAGTTTGAACACCATTACGAATTCTACTGCGGTGTTCAATGATCCTTTTGTGTATTGGCCGTGCACATTGGCCGATATATTTCAAACCACAAGGGCATACTACGATGTAAATTACATTCTCAGTTTTACAATTTGTATGGAGCCGGAGTTGCCAAGGGCGATCTCTGCCCAAATCTAAAGTCTTAGTTTTGATTGCAAAAGGGCAAACCGAGCAACCACCACAGGCCGAATTCCCTACCAGTTTGTCAAAGCCCCAACCCTCAGTGATGGTTGGTTGTCTGACAATGGGGGTTTTATTAACATCAGCGGTCACTATGCTGTCCTTGATGTTTTTGCTCCTTTTAAAAGCGAACATGGGTTTTTCAAAAACCATTGGCCCGGTGTTCAAAATATGCCAATGTTTTAGCATACTACGTTTTAGTTTGAAGGACAAAGGCTCAAAAGTACTAACAAAAACCAGTTTATTTGAAGTATCTTTTTGTCTCTCCTCCAGTGTACTCTCACGTGGAGTGTGACTGGCTCTCTTCAAACACTGACGGACTACTTTTTTAGGGTACTGTCGATCAAGTAGTTTCGTTTGAAGGGTCTTGGCATGATTCTTAAAATCGTCTTTATTCGAACAATTTCTTCGTACACGTAAGAACTGGGAGTATGGTAAATTCGTCTTCAATGAGGATGGATGGTAACTACCAAATTCTAGCAACGAGTTTTTATCGGTGGGTTTTTGAAATAGGGTCGTGGCCAATAAGCCGTTTTGTTCAAAAAATTTTAAATCCAAAAAAGAGATAGAGTCCTTTTGGATCTCTTTTGTGAAACGCAGATGTGGATCAAGTGCATTGATCCATGAAACAAAGTTATTCGCTTCATCCACAGAACCCTGCCAAATGATAAAAATATCATCTATGTAGCGAAAGTAGTTTAATAAATTCGCATGAAAGGGATTGTCTTCACTATATATATGGATCTCCTCAAAATTGGCCATATATAAATTTGCCAAACTTGGGGCAAAGGTGGCGCCCATGGCGGTCCCGCCAATCTGTTTATAAAACGCGCCATTGAACTTAAAAAAGTTGTTTGTGAGGGCTAAGGAAGCAGCCCACATAATGAAATCCACAAGTTTGGATGGAAGATCGTCGTTTTTTTGGAGAACCTTTTTTATAACATTAAGGGTCTCCTGTTGGGGTATCGCGGTATAAAGAGCCTCAACATCTAATGATATAAGTAACATGCTACTTTTATCAAACACCTTCCCCTCAACTTTACGTATTACATCTGTAGAATTTTTCGTAAAAGATTTCATTAGGGGGACCTCGATTTTTAGAAATTGGTCCACATAGATAGATAATTTTTCTAGAATAGACCCAACACCGGAGACAATTGGTCTACCCGGGGGGGATTCTAAGTTCTTATGAATTTTTGGCAGGAGGTAAAATAACGGGATGCGTCCCTGTTTTTCTATCAAGAAACTAGCTTCTTGTTTAGAGATCAAGCAAGATTTTTCAGCCTTAGTGACCATTTTCTCAATTTCAAAAGCAAGGTCACTTGCTGGATTCTTTTGTAATGGACAGTAACTAGATCGATCCGATAACAGGCGCATAGCCTCTGCAATATACTTTGTTTTGTCCATCAGAACGGTGGCCCCGCCTTTATCGGCTTGTTTTATCACTATGGTGGAATTGTTTTTAAGGGATTTAATGGCCATCTGTTCTTTTTTACTCAAATTGAAGAATGGAACCTCATTTTTTTCTTCATACCGTTGAAGATCCTTCAGTACTGCCTGGCGAAATACCGCTACCTCTTGAGCGTTACAAGGAGGGTTAAATGTGGATGGATCTCGTAACCCAGTACGGTTATGACTAACCGTTGGATTAGCATTTGCAAAAAAATGCTTAAGTTTTATTTTCCGAATGAATGCATCTATCTCAGTCCTACATTCAACCGGTTTGTGGGTGTTAGTGCTTACATATCCTAACCCTAACTCTAAAATGCGTCGCTCATCTGGATTGGGGACATAGCTGGACAAATTAACTAGTAGTTCTGGTAATAATACCCTCTGTTCCGTTGGTTCCTCTGTCCTCTGTAATCGTTGCGACCTCTCTGGCCGCGGCCGCGATCTAAAAAAGGTCCCTGATTGTAGTTGTACCGATTACCGCGCTTGTTATTACGGCCTCGGCCTCTCCCTCTATGTAAATAACCTTCATCATCTGAATACTCCGCATCCGAATGTGAAGAGCTATTATGCGAATCAAAACGTACCCGTTTACGTGAGGCAACATTGGGTTCAGTACCACTATTTTCAAGCTTATCAGTTTTGTCAAAATAACCATCTACCACATATGGAAAGATTTTTTCATGTTTAAA
>JBCATW010000170.1:0-10850 GCA_038406705.1 Eurycea bislineata
AAGAACAAGAAAAGATTTTAGTAGAAAATCCTGATTTCTTAAACACCAAAGATAAGTTAGAATTAATTAAAAAAGAACTAGACAACTTCATTAGCTTTAATACAGCCAAAAAAATGGAAAAAATAAAAGTTGAAAGGAGAGACTGGAAAATTGAAAGATGCTACCCATACCTTCAGCCAGGATATTTCAAAAAAACCCAACTCAAAAATCAACAAAATAATCCGAGGGGTTGGTCCAACCAGAACAGAGGCGGTAGGGGCCGTTACAATAACAAAAAGAGAGTCACTTTTTCGGATACCAGTAGTTCCAATAGTGATGAATCAGGAGATCAGCAACAACAATATGGGGACCAGGATCCTCAATATCAACAATATTTTCACCAGCCCCCGGGGCAAGGTCCATTTCGAGGAGGACCTCGGGGGCAACGCAGGAATTCGAGGCGACAGGGGCAGAGCGGACAGACAATGTTTATAACTCGGCATCGAACATACTGGCGATAGGAGAAACAATTCCCATTTTTAATTTATCTAGTCACATATTACTAGAGACAGAGAGATCCATTCTATCAAAGGGGCTTAGTTTTGTCCCCACACAAATTATATCGAAAGAGGAAGCTTTCAAAGAGATGGAGGCGTTCTTCAGAGTTCTGAGATTGAGAGAATTCTTTGAGGGAAGTGACTATAGCGGACAGGAAGGTTTCACTAACCTTAGAGAGAAATCGACCTTTACGCCTCAGGATAATAAAGTCTCGGCCAATCTTTTGACATTTGAGAGAGTCATTAGAAATGGCATGATAGGGATATATAACAGAAAAAAATGGTGCAATTATAACTGCACGAAGGAAGAAGTTCTTGCAATCGCCAGTTTGAAAAAGGATACACGGCTTATAATTAAAAATGCCGATAAAGGAGGGGGCATTGTCCTGATGGACAGTGACAAATACGAAAAAGAGGTCATGAGACAGTTACAAATACCAGGACACTATAGAGCTATTGATTATAATCCCATGACAGAGATTCGAGAGCAACTGGTTCCTATTTTAAAGAAGGGACTAGATGATGGGTTCCTGACGAAAAAAGAATATGGCTTCTTAAATTGTAAAGATCCTAAAACACCGAATTTATATACCCTCCCTAAAATTCACAAAAATGAAACTGACCCCCCGGGACGACCAATTGTCTCGGGGTGTGGGTCTATTCTGGAGCCAATTAACAAATACATTGATGTATTTTTACAACCGCTAGCCATACAAACAATTTCTTTCCTGCGAGATTCGACTGACTTTATAAATTTCGTAGAAGAATTAGATTTTGATTCCACGAAACACCTTTTGGTGACTATGGATATAACTGCGTTATATACTAATATCCCACAAGAACAGGCATTATTTTCAATAAAAAAAGCATTGGACTCACGTCCACAACCGCATACGGTCCCTACCGAATTCATTCTGGCGTTGACAGAAATAGCTTTAAAATTTAATTACTTTCAATTCAATAATAGATTTTATTTTCAAACAAAAGGTACTGCAATGGGGGCGAATTTTGCCCCCAGTTTAGCTAACCTTTTTATGTCTGATTTTGAATTGGGAACGATTCTAAACCTTCATAACCCGTTTCATTCACAAATTCATCGGTATAAACGTTATATTGATGACATATTTTTCATTTGGGAAGGCACAGAAACTGGCCTGAAAGACTTTACACAGTGGTTAAATACACAAAACCCCGATATTCAATTCACAGAACAACATAGTAACTGTGAAATACCCTTTTTGGACATCCTGCTTAAGGTAGAAGAAGGAAAACTGGTTTCTGATCTGTATAGAAAGAAATCAGACCGCAACACACTCCTAGACTTTAGTAGTCAACATCCAAAAGCACTAAAACAAAACTTACCATTTGGCCAATTCCTCCGCATTCGGAGGAATTGTCAAAAGAAATCAGATTTTGATCGCCATGCATTAGACCTGACAAACCGTCTACTGGCGAAGGGATATCCGAGGAGACTACTCCGACAGTCCAGGAAAAGAGCCTGGTATATTGATAGAAATACCACCCTATCTAGAACAGAAAAGAAAATTCAGGAACAGCGTCCTGTATGTGTGACCACTTTTTCTCCACATACTAATCATGTCAGAGATCTGGTGCTGAAAAATTGGCATTTGGTCACTCTTGATAATAGTATACCGAAACCGCTGTTCGCATTAAGGAAAGGAAGAAATTTAAAACAGCAACTTGTCCATTCGGCATTTGTCAAACCGCAAAAAACAGGAACTATTACGGAAGCATGGGGATTTGAACCCGTCACAGGACATCATAGATGCGGGAATTGTGATTTTTGTGATAACACCAGGAAAATGAAAGACTTTACTTATAATGGGAAAACTTGGCTATTGAAAGAACACACCAACTGCAACACATGTAATGTTGTATATGCAGTAGAGTGTCCTTGTCACCTTTTATATGTGGGCCAAACCACAAGGGTGGTAAAAGAAAGAATTTCTGAACATAAATCCTGTATCAGAAACAGTAGAACTACAGCACCCATGGTGCAACATTTCCTGGATAAAAACCACACAGCAAATCAATTGGTCTGGTGGGTGATAGAAAAAGTGAAGCCCACGCCTAGACAGAGAGAGGCGGGACTTTTACTTAATGCAGCAGAACAGCGATGGATTAGACGGCTGAATTCATTGGAGAATGGACTGAACAGGAGTAGTGATCCATGAATAAATAATGTGCAGTTCCTGTGATTAAAACAAAAAACAAAAAACTTTATCTTGGCATGCGTAAAAATTAAAAATCGTAATTAAAAACCGAAAAGAACATCTTTGAAACATCTTGATCTCATGTGTGTTACCATAGCTTGGTGATTAATAAATATATATCACCTTAAACGAGTGGTGAGACGTTCACAAATGGCCGCAGGGCCGCCCATCCGCAATTACGGATGGTAGAGTGCGGGCCCTTTAAGAAAATCGTAAAATACTTGGGGAAACGCCCTAGGGCGGGGTTGCTTGCGCTATGGAGAGCAGACCTTAAATGAGCGTGTAAACGCTGTACACAAACGTGGGAGGAAGCCGCTAGAGGACAGGAAGAACTACGCCGGCCGGCGTGTTAAGGTGAGCAATGGGTGCAAACGAGGGGGCCGCATTGGATGCGGTAAGTCAACAGCTAGGAGAAGTTAAAATTGGAAAGAGAGGGAATAACACCCCCTTCGGGGTATCCTCTTTTTGTATCCCTCTCCCGCAGCTCCAATGAATGGAGCTTTCGCTACATGACGGGTAGAACCATACAGATGGCGCAATGAGAAAACGCTCTGTGAAACAACGTGCTACACTGTTAGTCTACTAAGGAAATGACTTTTTGGGTATGTATGGATGGCGTATCCAACAGGGGTGAATAAGAGGAGAGTGGATGCACTCTGTCGTTATAGTGACTGTTCCATACCACTGTAGAAACGATATAATTTGTATATCATTATCATTAATTCTAGAAAGCAAGAAATGAATAAAACAAGCGTACGTGCAGCAATCCCCCCGAAAAGCATAATGGAATATTGAAAGGGTGAGTAGTACCAGGGCCAGTTGTGGGACCCTGTAATTATTGAGTTAAAAATACTGTTGTTGGTCGCTTGGGGCCCCATGGGTATAGTGTCTCCCCAGTCTTGAGAACAAGGTGAAAGAAAATCATGCAATCATATAATCTCCCTTTTCCCCTCCCTTAGGCGGATGTACACACGCCTGAACAAGGATTAAATCGTTCCTCGACCACCTCCCACAGGTTTTACGAGCTTTAGCCACTAGGTAGGTAGGTCTGATGTATGAATTTGATTCATAGATATGAAGGGGTGTATAGTTGATAGTACACGTTAGGAATTTTGTGGAACTCTGTTATTAAAGAAAGGATGGTCGAAATGCTTGAATAAACTGAGGAACTTTAAGGGCCTTTCTTCGTAGATCCGCCGCCCCCAACTATGGGGAGGGTGGTATGTCGCCCACGTTACAGTGAGGTGGGATAATGGTTAGATAAATACCTCAAATTGTGTGGTCGGACATGCAAAACCCCACTGGAGGGGACAAAAGAAAGAGTAATTAAAAAGTGCTCAAATCCTGGACACGTAAGAAAATGTGTTTAGAAGAATATAAATTGTAATAAAATGCATTAGAATTGTGAAGTCTATAATCACTGTGGTACGTTTTGATAATGTAAACATGTGGATAATTATGTGTATGTTTATGTTTATAGTGTTTTGGACAATCTTAAATAGAATTCACGTCCTGAAGAGACCTGTGGTCTGCCCACCTTGTGTTGGGGAAGACGGAAGAAGGGTCGAAACCCCGGTGTCGACATTTTTAAACATTTCATCTATCTTGATGGCTGCAAAATCTGCTACACTCCTGTTGAATTATATGTTATAAATATGTAATCAATATGTGGTTTGTGTAAATTATGAATTTGATGATCCACAAAGTGTGGTGCGAAAGCTAAAAACAAGTTTCCCTAGAATAAAATGAGAAACGATCGATTTAGGAGCTACCTAGATAGGATGTTTTTTAAGTAGATTATTTGTACGGACCTGATTGTCCAATTGAAATGAACTATATTTGATATATTAGAAAATTGTATTAGAGATGATGTGAAAATATAATGTGTGAAATAAAATAAATTGTATTTTTTCTAAATTAATTTGTCCTACGGTGATTATGGCTTTATGAAATGCGATTTAATGACGAATGTCTGAATTTATATGTATCCATGGACTCCTAGGGTCATATTGAATTGTTTAGTGTTGTGTTCCCGTGACCTGCGGGGAGTCCTTCTAAGTGTGGGACAGTAGTCTTGTTAACATTACATTGATGGTACAGCCCGTGGCTGGTAGACGATACCCCGAAAGTGGGGGGCTTTTTGCACGTCCGATTAGAGGTATATTTTGATCACAATGGCAGAAAGTGATACGTTAGCGTTCGCAGAGGAAATTTTAATGGAGATCGCACAGAGACCATCCTTTTTTGAACAGAGTGCTATAAAAACCAGTACAGCACAGGCTATAGATAGTACATCCTTATTGAGAGGGAAGAAAAAAGCATTTAGAACTGAATTACATGGGCACTTCTTGACTGAATATCTGAGGGGAGACATGATACCCATGGGGTTGCAAGTGGAAAACGAACCAGGATTATTCCTGGATGACGGCCTTTATGTGCACAGTTTTAGCCACATTGGTACAAAATGTAGTAGAGACTGGATGGTTCTTACCATCCAGACAGCAGAACGCATTGCAAAAAAACTTTATGAGGAACTAGAAGAACAAGAAAAAATCTTTGTCGAAAATCCTGATTTCTTAAATACCAAAGATAAGTTAGAATTAATTAAAAAAGAACTAGATAATTTTATCAGCTTTAATACAGCTAAAAAAATGGAAAAAATTAAAGTCGAAAAGAGAGATTGGAAAATTGAAAGATGCTATCCATATCTTCAGCCAGGATATTTCAAAAAGACTCAAAACCAACAAAATAATCCAAGGGGTTGGTCGAACCAGAATAGAGGCGGGAGGGGCCGTTATAATAACAAAAAGAGAGTCACTTTTTCGGACACTAGTAGTTCCAATAGTGATGATGCAGGAGATCAACAACAACAACAAGGGAATCAGGACCCACAGTATCAACAATATTTTCACCAGCCCCCGGGGCAAGGTCCATTTCGTGGAGGACCTCGGGGGCAACGCAGGAATTCGAGGCAACAGGGGCAGAGCGGACAGACAATGTTTATAACTCGGCATCGAACTTACTGGCGATAGGAGAAACAATTCCCATTTTCAATTTATCTAGTCATATATTACTAGAGACAGAGAGATCTATTCTATCAAAGGGGCTTAGTTTTGTCCCTACACAAATTATATCGAAAGAAGAAGCTTTCAAAGAGATGGAGGCGTTCTTTAGAGTTCTGAGATTAAGAGAATTCTTTGAGGGAAGTGATTATAGTGGACAGGAAGGTTACACCAACCTCAGAGAGAAATCGACCTTTACGCCTCAGGATAATAAAGTCTCGGCCAATCTTCTGACATTTGAGAGAGTCATTAGAAACGGCATGATAGGGATATATAACAGAAAAAAATGGTGCAATTACAATTGCACGAAGGAAGAAGTTCTTGCTATCGCCAGTTTGAAGAAGGATACACGGCTCATAATTAAAAATGCCGACAAAGGAGGGGGCATTGTCCTGATGGACAGTGACAAATACGAAAAAGAAATCGTGAGACAGCTACAAATACCAGGACACTATAGAGCAATTGATTATAATCCGATGACAGAGATTCGAGAGCAACTAGCTCCCATTCTAAAGAAGGGACTAGATGATGGGTTCCTGACGAAAAAAGAATATGGTTTCTTAAATTGTAAAGACCCTAAAACACCCAATTTGTATACCCTCCCTAAAATCCACAAGAATGAAATCGACCCCCCGGGACGACCAATTGTCTCGGGGTGTGGATCAATTTTGGAGCCAATTAATAAATACATTGATGTATTTTTACAACCGCTAGCCATACAAACAAGTTCTTTCCTGCGTGATTCAACTGATTTTATTAATTTTGTTGAAGAATTAGACTTCGATTCCACTAAACATTTATTAGTGACCATGGATATAACTGCGTTATATACTAATATTCCACAGGAACAAGCATTATTCTCAATTAAGAAAGCACTGAATTCACGCCCTTATCCACATACGGTCCCCACTGAATTTATCCTGGCTTTGACTGAAATAGCCTTAAAATTTAACTACTTCCAATTCAATAATAGATTCTATTTTCAGACAAAAGGTACTGCCATGGGGGCGAATTTTGCCCCCAGTCTGGCAAACCTCTTTATGTCTGACTTTGAATTAGGAACCATTTTAAACTTACATAACCCGTTTCATTCACAGATTCATCAATATAAACGTTATATTGATGACATATTTTTCATTTGGGAAGGCACCGAAACTGGCCTTCAAGATTTTTTGAAGTGGTTAAATACACAACACCCCGATATCCAATTCACAGAACAACATAGTAACTGTGAAATATCCTTTTTGGATATCCTGCTGAAAGTAGAAGAAGGAAAATTGATCTCGGATTTATATAGAAAAAAATCAGACCGTAATACACTCCTAGACTTTAGTAGTCAACATCCGAAAGCACTGAAGCAAAACTTACCATTTGGCCAATTCCTCCGTATTCGGAGGAATTGTCAAAAGAAATCAGATTTTGATCGCCACGCACAAGATTTGACGAATCGCCTGCTGGCGAAGGGATACCCGAGGAGACTGCTCCGACAGTCCAGGAAAAGAGCCTGGTATATTGACAGAAATACCACTTTATCTAGAACAGAAAAGAAAATACAGGAACAGCGTCCTGTGTGTGTGACAACTTTCTCTCCACATACCAACCATGTCAGAGATCTGGTGCTGAAAAATTGGCATTTGGTTACACTAGATAATAGTTTACCGAAACCGCTGTTTGCATTAAGAAGAGGTAGAAATTTAAAACAGCAGCTTGTCCACTCGGCATTTGTGAAACCACAAAAAACAGGAACTTTAACTGAAGCATGGGGATTTGATCCCATTAAAGGACATCATAGATGTGGGAACTGTGATTTTTGTGATAATACCAGGAAAATGAAAGACTTTACATACAATGGAAAAACTTGGCTATTGAAAGAACACACTAACTGCAACACATCAAATGTTGTATATGCAGTGGAGTGCCCTTGCCACCTTTTATATGTTGGCCAAACCACGAGGGTGGTTAAAGAAAGAATCTCTGAACATAAATCCTGTATAAGAAACAGCAGAACTACAGCACCCATGGTGCAGCACTTCCTGGAGAAAAACCACACTGCAAATCAATTGGTTTGGTGGGTTATAGAAAAAGTGAAGCCCACGCCTAGACAGAGAGAGGCAGGACTTTTACTTAATGCAGCTGAACAGCGATGGATTAGACGGCTTAATTCACTAGAGAGTGGACTAAACAGGAGCAGTGATCCCTGAGTAAAATAATGCTATTTTCCCGTCATTTGGAAACGAAATTTAAAAATTCTTTCATGCGTTCGTTCAGAATAAATCCGTGATAAGAATAAAAAACAAAAACATTATGAAATATTCTTGTTCTCATGTGTGATACCATAGCCTATCTGGATGTTAAGTAATATCACCGTTTATGTGTGGCGTAATGTACACAAATGGCCGCAGGGCCGACCATTTACAACTAGGGATCTATGACTGCGGCCCCCTTAAGAACAGCGTAGAGAGCGCTGAGAAACGCCCTAGGGCGTGGTGGTTGGCGCAATGGAGAATAACTTAAAAATGAGCGTGTAAACGCCGTAGGTACTCGTGGGAGGAAGTCGCTGCAGGAAAGGAAGAACTACGCCGGCGGGCGTGTTAAGGTGAGCAAGGGGTGAAAGCTAACGGAGAGTACTGGGTTCCGGAGGGAGGTTGAAAGTCGGGAGGATTTCGATCTATAAGAGGGGGAATAACATACACCCTTTTGGGTGTCCTCTCTTTACCCTCTCCCATAGCTTAACCAAATGGAGCTGACGCCGCATTATGGTTAGAGTCATCGAGATGGCGCAACAGGAAAGCGCCTGGTGAAACAACGTTCTATACTCTGGGTCTACAAAGGAGACTCACCATTGGTATGTATTAATCTAACATCCAATGGGGGCGGATTATAGAAGAGAGAGTGTTCCCCCTTCAGCAGTGACTTTACTAGACCACTCGAAAACGATATAAATTTCATATCATTGTTGTTTTTCCCTAGAATGGAAGAACTGAATAAAATAAACGTACCTCTACCATCCCCACCTGCCCTGTGCAATGGAATACTAAAAGGGTGAGTAGAACTAGGGGCATATGTGAGATCCTTTAATTAAAAATTTAGGACCACTGTTAGTGCTTGGGGTCCCATGGTGGTAGTGTCTCCCCGGCTTGGAGAAGGTCGGTGAGAGACACGTTTTGATATAATTTCCCCATTTTTTGACTTTCCTTAGGCGGATGTTTACATGCCTGTGCCAGGAATACATCTTTCCTTGACCGCCTCCTACAGATCTTATGAGCTTTTGCCATTAGGTAGGTTGGTGACATGTGTGATTTCAACTCCAGCCATTATGGCTCTATAGTTGGGTAGTCGGTGTTGAGACACTCGTAGCTGTAGGGCACTCTGACATACGGAAAAGGATGGTTGTAATGCTTGATTAAGTTTGGAACTTTGGGGGCCTTTATATAGATCTGCCACCCTCGAATAATGGGAGGGTGGTTACCCGCCCACGTAACAGTGAGGCGGGAGAATGATTAGATAAATATCTCAAATTGTGTGATCGGACATGCAAAACCCCACTGGATGGGGAAGAGGGGGCAATTAAAAAATGCTCAACCCCGGACACGTAAGAAAGTGTGTTCAAAGGGGTATGAATTTGAACAAAGTGCATCAGAATTGTGAAGTCTATAATCATTGTGGTACTATGTTGATGAAATAAACATGTGGGTAATTTTGTGTATGTTTTATGTTTATAGTGTTTTGGACAATCTAAAATAGAATCCACGTCCTGAGGAGACCTGTTGTCTGCCCACCTAGTGGCGGGAAAGACGGAAGAAGGGTCGAAACCCCGGTGTCGACATTTTTTAACATTCCATCCATCTGGAAGGCTGCAAAATCAGCAACACTAATTTGAATTATATGTTGTAAACGTATGATCAATATGTGGTTTTTGAAAATTATGAATTTGACGATCCACTAAGTGTTGTGCAAAAAGAAAAAAGAGAAGTTTTCTTAAATAAAATGAAAAACGATTGATTTTAGGAGCTATCTTGATAGGATGTTTTAGTAGATTTTTTGTACGGTCCAGATTGTCCAAAAGAATGATTTATATTTGATATATTGAATGAATTATGATATGTATTAGAAATTGTGTAGAAAATATAATGTGTGAAATAAAATAATTTGTATATTTTCTAAACCAGCGTGTCTCTGGATGATTGGGGCTTTGTGAAATGCATTTAAATGAAGAATTCTGAATTCATATGTATCCATGGACTCCTAGGGTCGTATTGAATTGATTAGCACAGAGACGTCCCAGAAGCAGCTGTAGACAAAGAGCTCCATTAGCCTGTGGAGTGTAGGCTTTGGATGTATTTCTGTTTACTGTTTTGTTTAAATAATTTTTAATTGTCTTGTATCTACTGTGTTATCTGTATATTTGTATATTGTATATGTGTAATTGTTTGGTTACTATGCAAATAAAATTTCTAATAACTATTTTATAAAATTCAATTCTCCAGCAGTCTTATTTGTTTTGATGTATGACTGGTTAAATATCCAATGAAACTGCCATGACAATCCATTTGATCTGTTGACAACTGAGATTGTAGCAAGTATGTGATGTATCCATCCCAAAATCTTTGCTTGTTTCGTGTTTGCTGACCCACAGTTGGTTTGAGGGGGTTACTGGGTCCTTCCTTGTAGGGTGGTGCCTTCTAATCTTAGAGCATAAGGTTAGTATAAGTGGTAAGTTTAAAGGCTCAAAATCGAGTAAAGAAGCTCTGTAAATTAGGCCAAAGGGATCTCGACTAAGTAACACATATACCCCTGTTTAAAGCCGAAGGTTTTTCTTTGAATATATATATATATACATCTGGTAGTGCCAGAGAGCAAAGTCCGAACACTCAGGAAGGAACGCCAAAACAGAGTAAGTGCTCAAACCTGTGCTTTATTTGAGCATCTCAGCAGACCCAGAAATTGCCAGCATCCGGTGCAGACCCACGGATCAGCCGGCCCGTTTCGCCCCTGATCGATCGACTCTGAACGGGGCT
>JBCATW010000171.1:0-10845 GCA_038406705.1 Eurycea bislineata
GACATTTACTTCTGGGGGCTCGGCATTCGTTTCTGATCAGGACGGATCATAGGAATTTGTGTTCTTTGAAAAACATGGATTGCCGCAACCCACGTCAGGCCAGGTGGGCGTTTTATTTTTCTCAGTTTTGTTTTTCCCTGACTTATATTCCGGGGACTAAGAACATTGTGGCCGATGCCTTATCCCGCTCCCCGGTGTACTCTCCATCATGTTCTGTTGACTTGCTCCCCAGTATGTTTCCGCAGACTTTCATCGTGGACGCTTTGACCTGGTCCTTGGCTGAGCTTCGCAACTCCACTCGGCAGCATCCTCACTTGGAGGTTTATCTTCGTGACCCTGCTTTTTCCTGGTCTCATGACTTGCTTATGAAGGATGGCCTTGTGGTTTTGTTGTCTCCTGTTCTTCAACAGCTAGCCTTGCAGTTTGTTCACGATCATCCATCTGCGGGTCACAGAGCATTTAGGACCACTTTGGCTAAGCTCAGGCATCGTTTTTGGTGGTCCAATATGGTGGCAGACACCAAAGCTAACGTTTCTTCATGTACAGTGTGTGCCCAGAGCAAGTCTTTGACAGGTAAACCTAGAGGCTTACTGCAACCTTTGCCGGTACCGTTGGGTCTGCGGCATTCCATTGCTATGGATTTTGTGGTTGAGCTTCCTCGATCCTCTGGTCATACAGTCGTTCTTACGGTGGTCGATGCCTTCACCAAATTTGTTCACTTTGTTCCGCTGCCCAAGCTGCCTTCTGCTCAGGAGTTGGCGCATGTTTTTCTTAAGGAGATTTATCGTCTTCATGGTGTTCCTCGTGTGATAGTTACTGATCGAGGATCGCAGTTTACGTCACGATTTTGGTTAGAATTTTGCCGTGCCTTGCACATTGACAGGGCTATGTCTACTGCTTTTCACCCGCAGGCTAATGGGGGGGCTGAACGGGTTAATCGTTCATTAAAAGAATACTTACGTTGTTACATTAATGACGCTCAGGATAATTGGTGTGCATTTTTGCCGTTGGCGGAATTCGCTATGAATAGCACTGTCCACACCGCTACCAAAGTGTCTCCCTTTGAAGCCCTGTATGGTTTTGTTCCACCTGCTCTTCCTCCTCTGGTTGATGATACTTCTGTTCCGGCCTTGAATGACAGACTGCGTAATTTGCGGCTTTCCCAAGACAGCATTCGTGTCAATTTGGAGGCAGCTAAAGTCCGTATGAAACACTCTGTAGATGCTCGCAGGCAGAGCGGTCCCTGTTATCAGGTTGGGGATCTGGTCTGGCTCTCCGCTAGGAACTTACCTCTTCGTGCTCAATCTCGGTCTTTGTCCGCCAAGTTTGTGGGTCCTTTTCCCATTACTCGGCTCATCTCTCCTGTCACGGTCCGCTTGCAGCTCCCTGCTCATTGGAGGATTCATCCCTCTTTTCATGTCTCTTTGCTCCGTCCTTTTGTTCCCAGTGTTTTTCCCGATCGTCATCCCCCCCGCCCTCCTCCCATCCGTCTCAATGGTGAGGATGAGTATGAGGTCGAGGCTATTTGTTCTTCTCGCCTAAATCGTGGTCGTTTGGAATATTTAATTTCCTGGAAGGGGTACGGTATGGCTGATCGCTCTTGGGAGCCTTCTACTAATGTGCATGCTCCTGTTTTGGTCCGTGCATTTCATGCTCGTCACCCGGATCTTCCGGGCGCCTCGCGGAGGGGGCATGCTGTTGTAGCGCGGCCGCTTCACAGGGTTCTACGGCCCCGCTCCACTATTCGGGCACCACAGTAACTTGTACATGGTTCCCCATAGTCCCCTTTCTATGTTTCGTATTCTTCCTTGGAGTAGTCCGTCATCGCTGTTGCTGTGTTTATCTATCGGCGCCTCGAACGGTATGGTGCGCTTTAGCGAGTTAGGTTTCCTGCTCTGCGTGCGTGCGTTTCGTCTCCTGGTTGCTGCTTCGTTTCTTGTGCTCTTGTCCTTGTGTTCTGTCTTCTGTTCCTGTCTTGTTACGTAAGTGTGTTTTCCTTCGTGTAGTGTTCTCGTTTACTGTTCTGATCCTGGTCCTGTCGTTTTCCCCCGTGTCTGTATTGGTTCTCCCTGTGTTGTTCATAGCGTATTCCTCCTGTGCCTTCCCACTCCATTGTGTATCCCTCCTCCCGTTCCCGCTGTAGTGTTTTCCTCCCTTTCGTTGCCTCCGTCCAGGTCTGTTCGGGTGTCTTTTTTGTGTGCTGTGTTGTTGTCCTTGTTTCCTTTAAGGTAGTGTTTCCCTTCCTTCCGGGTTTAGTTCTTCCCTGTGTTCCCGACCCCGTTAGGGCCTCCCTTTTGTCTCTATAGGTCAGGTTAGTTAGGGACGCTGCGGTTTGTTTACTTTCTTCACCTTTTCGTACGTATTTTGGTTTCCCTTGTTCGTTTTCACTAGTGGTTAGTCTGGTGTTTGGCTCCTTCCGACTCAACCTCTTGTCCCTTCCTTCCCTTCCCGTCCTTGTTCTTTCTGTGTTCGCCGCCTGAGATTGAGGCTTCGGTCCTCAAGGCAGTTAGTGCTTTCAGGCAGTCAGTGAGGCTTAGCGGTCCCGGTAGTTTAGCATAGTCAGGAATTCCTTTCCCCTTTTCCCTTAGATAGATTAGTTTAGTAGTTGTCACCCAGCCCCCAGGTATCCAGTCCTTAGGGATATCACCGTTAGGTAGTGTAGGGTAGGGGTTCTCTTTCAGGTGTTGTTGTTTTCCATCACCTGTCACTCTACTTCCGTTATCGGAAGTGGAGGTCAGGTGCTGGAGGTTATCGTCGCTCTGAACTCCAAGGCCAAGGTAAGCCTGCATCAACAGGCTAAAGCGCCAAAACCTCCTAAGAAATCTAAGAAAAAGTTGTCACAAACGACAATGGCTTCAGCAGAAGAATTAACGGCCGCAATTCAACAATTGCGAGCCCAGGTGCAGGCTCTTCAGGTCGAAAATGTTACACTGAAGGCACTTATTCAGGATAAGCCTCCGGTTGTTTTAGACCCCTCCCCAACCGGAGTTGTTTTGAAAAAAATTTCTGGCGACCCTCAAGAATTGCAGGAGTTCAGATCTGCATATAAGGTGCAGTTTCTGTTTCGTCCTCAACACTTTCTCAATGATAAAGCTAAGATTGGATTTGTAATAAGTCACTTGTCTGGTAACGCTTTGGCTTGGGTAACCCCTCATCTTGAGGATAATGATCCATTATTTGTGAATTTTGCGACCTTTGAACAGGGCTTGATATCAATGTTTGAACGCAAGACCACTCAGGTAGCTGCTGAAGATAAGTTGCTCGAATGTACCCAGGGTGTACGGGATGTTATGTCCTATTGGACCCAGTTTAAGGGATTGGCTGCTCAAACTAGATGGGCTGAGGATGTCCAATTTTCGTTATTTAGGCGAGGGCTTAGAGACGACCTTAAGGACGAATTAGCCAGAGTCTCTCGTCCGATTAACCTAGCAGCTCTACTTGATTTGTCCCTGCAGATCGAATTTAGGCTGGCAGAACGGCGTTCAGAACGCCGCAAGGGACAAACTTCTCGGACTTTACCAAGGCCTTTTGAGGTTAAAGTGTCTGGTTCGGAGGAACCTATGCAAATTGGGTCCGCTAGGGGACCTCTCTCTGAGGCGGAAAGGGCCAGACGGAGGTCTTTAGGGCTATGTTTGTATTGTGGTTTGTCAGGACACATAGTCAAGAATTGCCCTACGTGCCCTCGTAAGCAAAAGCCGGCGGAAAACTAATAGGGTCTAGGGAGAAGAGGGCACCTCCCATAGACCCGCATGACTTTCGCCCTGTGTGTTATTCCCCATTCGAGGCATTATCCCAGTCATTGTTGATGATACCGGTCATGGTTTCTTGGGGCACAGAAAGTTTTAGTACTTATGCCCTTTTGGATAGCGGTGCAGGCGGTTTATTTATAGATATGGATTGGGCCAAATCGCACGCCGTTCCTTTACAACCAAGAACCACCACAGCTTTGGTTGAGACGATTGACGGTTCTCCAGTCAGTTCTGGTCCCATTTCTGTACAAACCAGAACGGGGGTACTTGCTATAGGGGATCACAAAGAATCACTTAGTTGGGATCTCATCAGGTCTCCGCGTTTTCCTTTCGTTTTGGGACTACCCTGGCTTCGGTTACATAACCCATATGTTAATTGGGAAACCGGAGTTTTGGCCTTTGGTACATTATTCTGCCAAACTCATTGTTTTTCTACTGCTAAAGACAGAGAGTCACACGTGCATGGGAATGAGATTGCTGCATTACCCTCTTCTTCTCTCAATTCTGTATCTTCATTGGTTCCGACTGAATACTTATTGTATAAGGTTGTGTTTGAGCAATCCTCTTTCAAACCTTTACCTCCTCACCGGAATTTGGACTGCCGTATTGAAGTTAAGACCGATGCCATTATCCCTTATGGGCGTATGTATAGACTGACTTGTCATGAACGCGAGGTACTTCGTGCATATTTGGATGAAAATTTGGCTAATGGTTTAATTAGACCATCCAGATCTCCAGCAGGGGCTCCACTGTTCTTTGTTTCTAAAAAGACGGGTGATTTGCGTCCGTGTGTAGACTATAGAGGGTTAAATCAAGTTACCATAAAGGATCGTTATCCTTTACCCTTAATAACGGACATACTTGAGGCCGTGAAGGGAGCTTGCATTTTTACCAAGCTGGACCTTCGTAATGCCTACCATTTACTTCGAATCCATGCTGGAGACGAATGGAAGACTGCTTTCCGTACGCCTTTCGGCCTCTATGAGTATGCAGTAATGCCATTTGGTCTTATGAATGCTCCATCTGTGTTCCAAAGATTTGTGGACTCATTATTTTCCGACATTCTAATGCTATATGTTGTGGTGTATTTAGATGACATTCTCATTTTTTCCACTGATCCTGTTCTTCACACTCAACATACCAAAGAAGTGCTTCAGCGGTTACAGGACAATTTCTTGTTCTGTAAACCTGAAAAATGTCTTTTTTCCGCTCCTGAGGTTGAATACTTAGGTCATGTTTTATCCCCGCGGGGTATTCAGATGGATCCTCGAAAGGTGAACTCTATTTTAGACTGGCCTAGACCTACCAGTATAAAGACCATACAGCAATTTCTTGGATTGAGCAACTATTACAGGCGTTTTATTCCAAATTTTTCTAAACTGGTGAAGCCTATCACAAGATTGTTGCAGAAGGATTGTTCTGTCTTATGGTCACCGGAAGCTGACTCCGCCTTCTCTCAGCTTAAGAGTCTTTTCACTTCAGCTCCTATTCTGCGGGTTCCTGATGAGCATCTTCCCTTTGTTTTGGAGACAGACGCATCGGATTACGCTGTTGGGGCCGTTCTCTTGCAGTGTCCGTCTGGTTCTACAGTTGAGCATCCCGTTGCTTATTTTTCACGGCAGTTGTTGCCAGCCGAGGTTAATTATTCTGTCATAGAGAAGGAATTGTTGGCCATGAAAACCGCTTGTGAGGAGTGGCGTCATTTGTTACTGGGGGCCAGACATTCTTTTCTGATCCGTACGGATCATAGAAATTTGTGTTCTTTGAAAAATATGGATTGCCGCAACCCACGTCAGGCCAGGTGGGCATTTTATTTTTCTCAGTTTTGTTTTTCCTTGACTTATATTCCAGGGACTAAGAACATTGTGGCCGATGCTTTATCTCGTTCCCCGGTTTACAATCTGTCCTCCTCTGTTGACCTGCTCCCCCGTATGTTTCCACAGACAGTCATTGTGGACGCCGTGTCCTGGTCTTTGGCTGAACTTCGTGACTCCACTCGGCAGCATCCTCACTTGGAGGTGTATCTTCGCAACCCTGCCTTTTCATGGTCTCATGACTTGCTTATGAAGGATGGGCTGGTGGTTTTGTTGTCTCCTGTTCACCAACAGCTAGCCTTGCAGTTTGTTCACGACCATCCATCTGCGGGTCACAGAGCTTTTAGGACCACTTTGGCTAAACTCAGGCGTCGTTTTTGGTGGTCCAATATGATTGCTGACACCAAGGCCTACGTCTCTTCTTGTACGGTGTGTGCCCAGAGCAAATCTTTGACGGGTAAACCTAGAGGGTTACTACAACCTTTGCCTGTACCGTTGGGTCCTTGGCATTCCATTGCTATGGATTTTGTGGTCGAGCTTCCCCGATCCTCTGGTCATACGGTCGTTCTTACAGTGGTCGATGCATTCACCAAATTTGTTCATTTTATTCCTCTGCCCAAACTGCCTTCTGCTCAGGAGTTGGCACACGTTTTTCTCAGAGAGATTTATCGTCTCCATGGCGTTCCTCGCGTAATTGTGACTGATCGTGGATCGCAGTTTACCTCACGATTCTGGTTGGAATTTTGCCGTGCGTTGCACATTGCCAGGGCTATGTCCACGGCCTTTCACCCGCAGGCTAATGGGGGGGCTGAGCGGGTTAATCGTTCTTTAAAGGAATACTTACGATGTTACATCAATGACGCTCAAGATGATTGGTGTTCCTTTTTGCCGTTGGCGGAATTCGCTATTAATAGTACTGTTCACACCGCTACCAAGGTATCTCCTTTTGAAGCCCTGTATGGCTATGTTCCGTCTGCTCTTCCCCCTCTGGTTGATGACTCTTCTGTTCCGGCTCTAAATGACAGGCTACGTAATTTGCGTTTTAGCCAGGACAGCATTCGTGTCAACTTGGAAGCGGCCAAAGTTCGTATGAAACGCTCGGCTGATGCTCATCGACAGAGTGGTCCCAGTTATCAGGTTGGGGACTTGGTATGGCTTTCTGCTAAGAACTTACCTCTTCGTGCTAAGTCTCGGTCTTTGTCCGCTAAATTTGTGGGCCCCTTCTCCATTACTCGGCTCATCTCTCCTGTCACGGTTCGCCTGCGGCTCCCTCCTCATTGGAGGGTTCATCCCTCTTTTCATGTCTCTTTGCTTCGTCCTTTTGTTCCCAGTGTGTTTCCCGATCGTCTTCCCCCCCGCCCTCCTCCCGTCCGTCTGAATGGTGAGGATGAGTATGAAATCGATGCTATCTGTTCTTCTCGCCTCTGTCGTGGTCGTTTGGAGTATTTGATTTCTTGGAAAGGGTACGGTTTGGCTGATCGCTCTTGGGAGCCTTCTGCTAATGTGCACGCTCCTGTTTTGATTCGTGCATTTCATGCTCGTCACCCGGATCTTCCAGGCGCTTCGCGGAGGGGGCATGCTGTTGTAGCACGGCCGCTTCACAGGGTTCTACGGCCCCGCTCCACTATTCGTGCACCACAGTAACTTGTATTGGGTTCCCTTAGTCCCCTTTCTATGTTCTGTATCGTTCCTGGGATTAGTCCGTCTTCACTGTCGCCCTGTTTATCTACCGGCTTTGCAAACTGCATGGCGCGCTTTAGCGAGTTTGGTTTCCTGCTCTGCGTGCGTGCGTTTTGTTCCTGGTTGCTGTTTTCGTTCTTGTGCCTTGTTCTAGTGTTTTTGTCTGCCGTTCCCGTATTGTTACGTAAGTGAGTCGTCCCCAGTGTTGTTGTTCTCTATTACGTACCTGTCTTGTCCTGTTGTATTTCCGTGTCTGTATTGGTTTCCCTGGTATTTTTCCTTGTGTATCCTTCCGTGCTCTTCTCTCCCATTGTTCCCCTCCTCCATTTCCCGCTTAGTGTTTCCTTCCTATCGTCGCCTCTGTTCAGGTCTGTCTGTGTGTTTTCGTTGTATGCTCTGTTGTGGTTCCTGTTGCTTTAGGTATTTTATCCCTTCCTTCCGGGTCGAGTTCTTCCCTGTGTCCCTCTCCCCGTTAGGGTCTCCCCTTCGTTTCCATAGGTCAGGTTAGTTAGGGACGCTGCGGTTTGTTTACTTTTTCACCTTTTCGTATGTATCTGATTTCCCTTGTTTGTTTACACTTGTGGTTAGTCTGGGATTTGGTTCCTTCCCTCTTGCCCTCTCGTCCCTCTCCCTTTCCTTCAGTCCTTGTCCTCTCTGTATTCGCCGCCTGAGATTGAGGCTCGGTCCTCAAGGCAGTTAGTGCTATCAGGCAGTTTAGTGAGGTCTTAGTGGTCCTGGTAGTTTAGCATAGTCAGGGTTTTCCTTCCCCCTTTTCCCTTAGGTAGATTAGTTTAGCAGTTGTCTTTTAGCCCCTAGGTATCCTGTCCTTAGGGATATCACAAGTTAGGTAGTGTAGTGTAGGGGTTTCTTTCAGGTGTTGTTTATTGTTCCATCACCTGCCACTCTACTTCCGGGTTCGGAAGTGGAGGTCAGGTGCTGGAAGCTATCATCGCTCTGAACTCCAAGGCCAAGGTAAGCCTGCATCAACAGGCTAAAGCGCCAAAACCTTCTAAGAAATCTAAGAAAAAGTTGTCACAAACGACAATGGCTTCAGCTGAAGAATTAACGGCCGCAATTCAACAATTGCGAGCCCAGGTGCAGGCCCTTCAGGTTGAAAACGTTACACTGAAGGCACTTATACAGGATAAGCCTCCGGTGGTTTTAGACCCTTCCCCCACCGGAGTTGTCTTGAAAAAGTTTTCTGGTGACTCTCAAGAATTGCAGGAGTTCAGATCTGCATATAAGGTGCAGTTTCTGTTTCGTCCTCAACACTTTCTTAATGATAAAGCTAAAATTGGATTTGTCATTAGTCATTTGTCGGGTAATGCTTTGGCTTGGGTAACCCCTCATCTTGAGGATAATGATCCATTGTTTGTAAATTTTGCTACTTTTGAACAGGGTTTGATATCCATGTTTGAACGCAAGACCACTCAGGTAGCTGCGGAGGATAAATTGCTAGAATGCACACAGGGGGGACGGGATGTTATGTCCTATTGGACCCAGTTTAAGGGATTGGCTGCCCAGACAAAATGGGCTGAAGATGTCCAATTTTCATTATTTCGGCGAGGGCTTAGAGACGACCTTAAGGATGAATTGGCCAGGGTCTCTCGTCCGGCTAATCTAGCAGCACTCCTTGATTTGTCCTTACAAATTGAATTTAGGTTGGCGGAACGGCGTTCGGAACGTCGTAAGGGGCAAGGTTCTCGAACTTTACCTAGGCCGTTTGAAATTAAAGTGCCCGCCTCGGATGAACCAATGCAGATTGGGTCTGCTAGGGGGCCACTATCTGAAGCAGAAAGGGCCAGACGAAGGTCTTTGGGGCTATGTTTGTATTGTGGTTTAGCAGGACACATAGTCAAGAATTGCCCTACATGCCCTCGTAAGCCAAAGCCGGCGGAAAACTAATAGGGTCTAGGGAGAAGAGGGCATCTCCCATAGACCCGCCAGACTTACGCCCTGTGTGTTATTCCCCATTCGAGGCATTATCCCAGTCTTTGTTGATGATACCAGTTATGGTTTCTTGGGGCACAGACACTTTTAATACTTATGCACTTCTGTATAGCGGTGCAGGCGGTTTATTTATAGACATGGATTGGGCTAAGTCACACGCTGTCCCTTTACAACCAAGAAACACCACAGATTTGGTTGAGACTATTGACGGTTCTCCAGTCAGTTCTGGTCCCATTTCTGTGCAAACCAGAACGGGGGTACTTGCTATAGGGGATCACAAGGAATCGCTTTGTTGGGATCTTATCCGATCCCCGTGGTTTCCTTTCGTCCTAGGACTACCCTGGCTTCGTTTACACAACCCATACATTAATTGGGAAACTGGTGTTTTAGCCTTTGGTACTGTATTCTGCCAAACTCATTGTTTTTCTACTGCTAAAAACAAGGAATCGCACGTACATGGTAATAATGAAATTGCCGCCTTGTCCTCTACTTCCCTCAATTCTGTGTCTTCATTGGTTCCGACCGAATATTTATTGTATAAAGCTGTGTTCGAGCAATCTTCCTTCAGACCCTTACCCCCACACCGGAATTTGGATTGCCGTATTGAAGTTAAGACCGATGCCATAATCCCCTATGGACGTATGTACAGACTGACTTGCCATGAACGCGAGGTACTTCGTGCATATTTAGATGAGAATTTGGCTAATGGTTTAATTAGACCATCTAGATCTCCAGCAGGGGCTCCTCTGTTCTTTGTATCCAAGAAGACGGGTGATCTACGCCCCTGTGTAGATTATAGAGGGTTGAACCAAGTAACAATAAAGGATCGTTATCCTTTACCCTTGATAACAGACATACTCGATGCTGTAAAAGGAGCTTGTATTTTTACAAAGTTAGACCTCCGTAATGCCTACCACTTACTTCGGATTCATGCAGGAGATGAATGGAAAACTGCTTTCCGTACTCCTTTTGGTCTCTACGAGTATGCTGTAATGCCGTTTGGCCTCATGAACGCTCCATCTGTGTTCCAAAGATTTGTAGACTCTCTATTCTCTGACATTCTAATGCTCTATGTTGTGGTTTATTTAGACGACATTCTCATCTTTTCTACTGATTCTGTTCTACACACGCAACATACTAAAGAAGTACTTCAAAGATTACAGGATAACTTCTTGTTCTGTAAACCCGAGAAGTGTCTTTTTTCCTCTCCTGAGGTCGAGTATCTAGGTCATGTATTATCCCCGCGGGGTATTCAGATGGATCCTAGAAAGGTGAACTCTATTTTAGACTGGCCTAGACCTACCAGTATAAAGACCATCCAGCAATTTCTCGGGCTAAGCAACTATTACAGGCGTTTTATTCCAAATTTTTCCAAGCTGGTGAAACCTATCACGAGATTGTTGCAGAAGGACTGTCCTGTATTATGGACGCCGGAGGCTGACTCCGCCTTCTCTGAGCTTAAGAGTCTTTTCACGTCGGCTCCTATTCTGCAGGTCCCTGATGAGACTCTTCCGTTCATTTTAGAGACTGATGCCTCGGATTACGCTGTTGGAGCCGTTCTGTTGCAGTGTCCGTCTGGTTCAGGTGTTGAGCATCCCATCGCTTATTTTTCTCGGCAATTGTTGCCTGCCGAGATTAATTACTCTGTTATA
>JBCATW010000172.1:0-10835 GCA_038406705.1 Eurycea bislineata
AATTACATTTTCGTCATAGGGCGGCATACTTTAATTTTGACTCTCGTAAAGTAACGTTTATGTTAATGTTACTTGAGGGGATGGCATTAAAGTGGGCGGGGCCCTATATAGACAGGGATGATCCTCTGCTCACAAACTACAATCTATTTGTGGAGGAATTTAGCCGAATTTTTGGCAGGCAGTTTCATGTCATGACCAGACGTCAGGAATTTTTGGCTTTGAAACAGGGTTCTCTGGATGTCCTCACGTATGTGACTTCGTTCAAGACTTTGGCCAATGAAACCACCTGGCCGGAAGAGGCGCAGGTGGCTATGTTTCACAAGGGGCTCCGTGAGGAGATCCGGGATGGGGTCCTGCAGACCTATCCGTTGCCGGTGACTTTGTCCGACTATATTGCTCTGGCGTTGAGGGTGGAACATCGTTTACAGGAGAGGCGTGGTAGGCGAATGGACGGGAGAGACTTCCGCATACGGCCTATCAGGAGGGAGGAGGGGGACCCTGTTGAACCCATGGTTTTGGGTTTGGGTAAATCCCCTCTCACCGATCAGGAAAGAACCAGGAGGAGAGTGAATAATCTTTGCTTTTACTGTGGCCAGGCCTCCCACACTATTAGGACTTGCCCTTTACGCCCGGTACAGGGAAACGCCAAAGCACCTCAGGGAGGGAGTACCTGAGGGGTGTACCGGTCCACTCCCAAGTGATTGGTCCCCTTACCCAGCCGCAACCTATACATTTGATCCTTTCGGGCATACTCATGTGCATTGAGTCAGGGGTTTCTACTCCGGTCAGGGCTCTCATTGATTGTGGGGCTCCGGGGGCGTATATAGATAAGGACTTGTATTCTAGATTGCAAGGTCCTGTGTCGGTAAGGAAGGAACCCCAACACCTCACGTCCATTGATGGGCGGGATTTGCTGCATTCGGCGGTAACCCGTCATACTTCACCGTTACTATGGTCTGTCGCGGGTCTGGGGAATGAGAAGATAGTGCTAGATATCATCACGTCCCCATCGTTTCCGGTGGTGCTGGGTATGAAGTGGTTGGTGGATAGGAATCCGTTGATTGATTGGCCAACGCATACCTTACGTTTCCCAGAGGGTGAGGTGTGTGGTTGGGGTTGGGAGCCAGAATCTCTTCAGAATGCACCACTGGGGCGCACCACGTCAGCCCCCCTCACCACTGCTGTAATTCATGATAACCACCTGCCGGCCCCCTTGCAATCCTTCGCAGACGTTTTTGACAAGACGGAGGCTGACTCCCTTCCTCCTCATAGGGAAATGGACTGCACCATAGACTTGTTACCAGATCGGCCGGTGCCCCATGGCCGCATTTATGCTCTCAATGAGAGAGAGGATGTGATTCTCCGGGATTATATTCATTCAAATTTGGATAAGGGTTTTATCCGTAAGTCCACGTCGCCCGCAGGGGCGCCCATATTCTTTATCCCAAAAAAGGATTGCGATGAGTTACGTCCCTGCGTAGATTACAGGCGTTTGAATATGATTACAGTCCCGTATCGTTATCCCATCCCTTTAATCCCCGTTTTATTGGACCAGGTCCGTTCAGCCACCATTTTTACTAAGTTGGACCTTCGTGGCGCCTATAATTTGTTACGGATGAAGTGTGGGGAGGAGTGGAAGACCGCATTCAATTCCCGTTATGGCCATTTCGAATATTTAGTTATGCCTTTTGGTTTGTGTAATGCCCCTTCGTTCTTTCAATGTTTTATTAATTCCATTTTTGATGATTTGCTGCATGATTACGTTATCATTTATCTGGACGATATTTTGATTTATTCCTCGGATTCAGTTGCCCATCAGGTTCATGTGCGGGAAATACTTCGGCGGCTGCAGGTACACCGTTTGTATGCCAAAGCATCGAAGTGTCTGTTTTCTGTTTCGACGGTGCCCTTCTTGGGTTATATCCTTTCACCGGAGGGTATTTCTATGGATCCCGAAAAGGTGCGCGCCATTCTAGAGTGGCCTGAGCCGGTGAATGTAAAGAGTCTACAGCGCATAATTGGCTTTATGAATTACTATCGCCAATTTATTCCCTCTTATTCTGAGGTGTTGGCCCCCTTGACTGACTTGTTGAAGAGCACGGTCGCTTTTCGGTGGGGCAAGGCTCAGTCGTCGGCGCTGGAGCGCCTAAAGGTGTCTTTTGTCAAGGAGGTGCCGTTAGCTCACCCTGACTATTCGGTGCCATTTTTTGTGGAGACGGATGCTTCCCAAGTGGCCACGGGTGCCATTTTATCCCAGAAGACCGGTACGGGTTTTCTCCGGCCTGTGGCGTTTTATTCCCACAAGCTCACCGGGTCGGAACGGAATTATTCGGCCTTTGACTTAGAGCTCCTTGCGATCAAAAAAGCACTCAAGCAATGGCGCCACTACCTGGAGGGCGCGAGACATCCCGTTACAGTATTGACGGATCACCGTAATTTAGAAGGTCTCCGGACAGCACACCATATGTCCCCCAGGCAGAATAGGTGGGCCCTGTTTTTTGTTCGTTTTGATCTCCGTATAACGTTTCGGCCGGGATCGGTGAACAGAAGAGCTGATGCTATGTCTCGCATGTATGACTCCTCTTCTTCGGTTCCGCGTCCTTCCTTTTTTTTTCCCCCCGAGGCGGTTCTGGCCTCAATTCATGTACCCGTGAACTCCTTTCTGGAGGAGGTCCGCAACTCCTATTCCCCGGGTGAGAAGGCGGGGTTCCTTGCCCTCTCTGCGCATGCAGAGGTCGAGGGTCTGTGCTTTAATCGTGGTCGCCTATGGGTGCCGACCGTGGACCTCCAACAGGAGGTGTTGTCATGGTTGCATGACGCGCCATTAGCGGGTCATCCGGGCCTGTCGCGCACCCTGGACCTCTTGTCCCGGCATGTGTGGTGGCCTGACATGAGTGCGGGAGTGGCTGATTACGTCTCTAGCTGTGATACTTGTAGACGGGCTAAGCACGTTAACGCCCGCCCCTCGGGGTTGTTACAGCCACTTCCCATTCCTGCGGGGCCCTGGCAGTTAGTGACGGCGGACTTCATCACTGATCTTCCTGTATCCAAGGGTTTCCGACACGTCCTGGTGTTCAAGGATTCATACACGAAAATGGCCCATTTTGTCCCCCTTCGTTCCCTTCCCTCGTCCAGAGTTACTGCGGAATTGTTTATCCAACACGTGGTGCGCCCCCATGGTTTACCGGTGGTGGTGGTTTCGGATAGGGGTCCCCAATTTGTTGCAGCGGTGTGGCGTCAGCTCATGAAGGCGTTGGGGATTGATCAACGGTTGTCTACGGCGTTCCACCCTCAGACAGACGGTTCCACTGAGCGGGTGAACCAGGAGCTGGAGCAGTATTTGCGTCTATATTGCATGTCTGATCAGGCTCGCTGGGCTCACTTCCTTCCCCTTGCGGAATTTGTGGTGAACAATTTGGCTAGCTCAGCGGTGGGTATGTCCCCGTTTTTCGCATTATATGGTTTCCATCCGCGGGTTCTTCCCTCCTCCCATCCACGGTTGAACCTGACTCCGGTGGCGGACCTGTTTTTACGGAACCATCGTGCCCGGGCGATGTCTTTACAGGCACACTTGGTACGCTCTAGGGCATCCATGAAGGCACAAGCCGACAGGAAGAGACAACCTGGCCCGGACCTGGCAGTGGGTGATCGTGTCTGGCTAGATACCCGTAATATCAAACTGCTGGCTGTGACAAAAAAGTTTAAGCCCCGTCATATTGGCCCCTTCCCAGTAGTTGCCAAAATTTCAGATGTGGCTTACCGGTTGGACTTACCTGTGGGGTTGCGTATTCATCCTGTGTTCCACATTTCCCTACTTCGTCTGGCCTCACAGAGGCCCCGTAGGGGTGGCATTGGTTCTGTGGTTGGTGCATGTTTCCACAAGGGATGGGGGGGTTTTATGTGGAGGGGGTACCCTGTCACGTTGTGCCATCGGGGAGTAGAGGGGACCACCCGAAGAGAGAAACACGTGGGGTCTCAGGAACAATCCCACGCTCATGTATCACAGACAAATCCCGCAACACGGTCCTCTCACATACCGTGAACAGCTTATCACCCAAACACCAACCCATAGAACATATAGCAAGGCGGCCTGATTACACATGTAAGGCTCTTATGTTTTCTTTCTGTTACCTGGTTTGTTTCTATGCTTAAGAGATGGGGGAGCCGGGGTTGAGGGCTGTGATGCAAACAAACTCATCCGTTTACCCGGCAAACTTCCAGTCCCCTTTTCCACACTCAGGGAGGAGGCGGAGTCCTTCTTTCATTTCTTAGCCCTTCAGCTCCGTCCTCTCGCGAGAAGAGAGGAGAACTTCCCGCGAGAGAAGAGAGGATCACTTCCCGCGAGAGTAGAGGCGGGAAGCCAATTCGCCACGCCCTAATGTACATTGGGATTTAAACTGACCGCGAACGCCACTCCAGCGTTCGTGCAACTCTGACTTTGAACTCTGATCTGGAGCTTGTTATATCGGACCTTCGGAATCTCCTTTTCCCTACCTCAAAGGTTTCTTGAAACCTCGGCGATTGGATGTAAAGGTATGCCGGGTTCCCCTCAGTGAACGGTGAGTGCTTCCCTTCTAGGTTTGTTCCTCAGTCCTTAGCGCACCGGTTCCGGTACCCATCCTTTAACTCTGTTTATTTCTCTCTCTCTCTCTCCTTTTTCTATCCCTCTCTCAGGACAAATAGCTGCCTTCCACTACAGTCCCTGGGGAATCGTCTCATCGCCGGCACGCTGCCCTTTCTCTTTCCTCTTGACTTAACGGAGGGAAGGAGGGGCCGTGTTTGGTTGTGTAGACCCACGCCTCGCGACCGATACAGAGAAAGAAGCGTGACAGAGATTGCACGAACCTTTTCTCTCTGTTCGGCTGCTAGGTATGGATCCTGATCAAGGGGAGGTTATTTTAGCACCCGATGGAGGGGTGGTTAATTTGGGGGATGTTCTTAAGGACATCCTCGCTAGATTAAATGCTTTCAGGGGAGAGAACGTGTCTGCTATGCAGCAGGTCCATACATTGCAACAACAGATGGCCACCCTCCAACCAGCCCCTCATCCGGTTCCACCGGCGCCACTTCCCCCCCCCATTTTGGTCCCGGTGGTTCCCGTTGTTCCGGCGGGACCCACAGGGGATGTGTTACCAGCTCCCCTTATTCCCTTGCCCAAACGGTTTTCGGGTAATATCGAGGACCACGACCCGTTTCTGCTTCAATGTAAATTGCATTTTAGGCATAGGGCGGCATACTTTAATTCTGACTCTCGGAAAGTGACTTTTATGTTGATGTTGCTGGAGGGGATGGCGTTAAAGTGGGCGGGGCCCTATATCGACAGAGACGATCCTCTGCTCACGAACTACAATCTATTCGTGGAAGAATTTAGCCGAATTTTTGGCAGGCAGTTTCATGTCATGACCAGACGTCAGGAATTTTTGGCTTTGAAACAGGGATCTCTGGATGTCCTCACGTATGTGACCTCGTTCAAGACTTTGGCCAGTGGAACCACCTGGCCGGAAGAGGCGCAGGTGGCTATGTTTCACAAGGGGCTCCGTGAGGAGATCCGGGATGGGCTCCTACAGACCTATCCGTTGCCGGTAACTTTGTCCGACTATATTGCTCTGGCGTTGAGGGTGGAACATCGTTTACAGGAGAGGCGGGGTAGGAGACTAGACGGGAGGGACTTCCGCATACGGCCTGTCAGGAGGGAGGAGGGGGACCCTGTTGAACCCATGGTGTTGGGATTGGGTAAATCCCCTCTCTCCGATCAAGAAAGGAACCGGAGGAGAGTGAATAATCTGTGCTTTTACTGTGGCCAGGCCTCCCACACGATCCGGACCTGCCCTTTACGCCCAGTACAGGGAAACGCCAAAGCACCTCAGGGAGGGAGTACCTGAGGGGTGTGTCGGTCCACTCCCAAGTGATTGGTCCCCTTACCCAGCCGCAACCTATACATTTGATCCTTTCGGGCATTCTCATGTGCATTGAGTCAGGGGTTTCTACTCCGGTCAGGGCTCTCATTGATTGTGGGGCTCCGGGGGCGTATATAGATAAGGACTTGTATTCTAGATTGCAAGGTCCTGTGTCGGTAAGGAAGGAACCCCAACACCTCACGTCCATTGATGGGCGGGATTTGCTGCATTCGGCGGTAACCCGTCATACTTCACCGTTACTATGGTCTGTCGCGGGTCTGGGGAATGAGAAGATAGTGCTAGATATCATCACGTCCCCATCGTTTCCGGTGGTGCTGGGTATGAAGTGGTTGGTGGATAGGAATCCGTTGATTGATTGGCCAACGCATACCTTACGTTTCCCAGAGGGTGAGGTGTGTGGTTGGGGTTGGGAGCCAGAATCTCTTCAGAATGCACCACTGGGGCGCACCACGTCAGCCCCCCTCACCACTGCTGTAATTCATGATAACCACCTGCCGGCCCCCTTGCAATCCTTCGCAGACGTTTTTGACAAGACGGAGGCTGACTCCCTTCCTCCTCATAGGGAAATGGACTGCACCATAGACTTGTTACCAGATCGGCCGGTGCCCCATGGCCGCATTTATGCTCTCAATGAGAGAGAGGATGTGATTCTCCGGGATTATATTCATTCAAATTTGGATAAGGGTTTTATCCGTAAGTCCACGTCGCCCGCAGGGGCGCCCATATTCTTTATCCCAAAAAAGGATTGCGATGAGTTACGTCCCTGCGTAGATTACAGGCGTTTGAATATGATTACAGTCCCGTATCGTTATCCCATCCCTTTAATCCCCGTTTTATTGGACCAGGTCCGTTCAGCCACCATTTTTACTAAGTTGGACCTTCGTGGCGCCTATAATTTGTTACGGATGAAGTGTGGGGAGGAGTGGAAGACCGCATTCAATTCCCGTTATGGCCATTTCGAATATTTAGTTATGCCTTTTGGTTTGTGTAATGCCCCTTCGTTCTTTCAATGTTTTATTAATTCCATTTTTGATGATTTGCTGCATGATTACGTTATCATTTATCTGGACGATATTTTGATTTATTCCTCGGATTCAGTTGCCCATCAGGTTCATGTGCGGGAAATACTTCGGCGGCTGCAGGTACACCGTTTGTATGCCAAAGCATCGAAGTGTCTGTTTTCTGTTTCGACGGTGCCCTTCTTGGGTTATATCCTTTCACCGGAGGGTATTTCTATGGATCCCGAAAAGGTGCGCGCCATTCTAGAGTGGCCTGAGCCGGTGAATGTAAAGAGTCTACAGCGCATAATTGGCTTTATGAATTACTATCGCCAATTTATTCCCTCTTATTCTGAGGTGTTGGCCCCCTTGACTGACTTGTTGAAGAGCACGGTCGCTTTTCGGTGGGGCAAGGCTCAGTCGTCGGCGCTGGAGCGCCTAAAGGTGTCTTTTGTCAAGGAGGTGCCGTTAGCTCACCCTGACTATTCGGTGCCATTTTTTGTGGAGACGGATGCTTCCCAAGTGGCCACGGGTGCCATTTTATCCCAGAAGACCGGTACGGGTTTTCTCCGGCCTGTGGCGTTTTATTCCCACAAGCTCACCGGGTCGGAACGGAATTATTCGGCCTTTGACTTAGAGCTCCTTGCGATCAAAAAAGCACTCAAGCAATGGCGCCACTACCTGGAGGGCGCGAGACATCCCGTTACAGTATTGACGGATCACCGTAATTTAGAAGGTCTCCGGACAGCACACCATATGTCCCCCAGGCAGAATAGGTGGGCCCTGTTTTTTGTTCGTTTTGATCTCCGTATAACGTTTCGGCCGGGATCGGTGAACAGAAGAGCTGATGCTATGTCTCGCATGTATGACTCCTCTTCTTCGGTTCCGCGTCCTTCCTTTTTTTTTCCCCCCGAGGCGGTTCTGGCCTCAATTCATGTACCCGTGAACTCCTTTCTGGAGGAGGTCCGCAACTCCTATTCCCCGGGTGAGAAGGCGGGGTTCCTTGCCCTCTCTGCGCATGCAGAGGTCGAGGGTCTGTGCTTTAATCGTGGTCGCCTATGGGTGCCGACCGTGGACCTCCAACAGGAGGTGTTGTCATGGTTGCATGACGCGCCATTAGCGGGTCATCCGGGCCTGTCGCGCACCCTGGACCTCTTGTCCCGGCATGTGTGGTGGCCTGACATGAGTGCGGGAGTGGCTGATTACGTCTCTAGCTGTGATACTTGTAGACGGGCTAAGCACGTTAACGCCCGCCCCTCGGGGTTGTTACAGCCACTTCCCATTCCTGCGGGGCCCTGGCAGTTAGTGACGGCGGACTTCATCACTGATCTTCCTGTATCCAAGGGTTTCCGACACGTCCTGGTGTTCAAGGATTCATACACGAAAATGGCCCATTTTGTCCCCCTTCGTTCCCTTCCCTCGTCCAGAGTTACTGCGGAATTGTTTATCCAACACGTGGTGCGCCCCCATGGTTTACCGGTGGTGGTGGTTTCGGATAGGGGTCCCCAATTTGTTGCAGCGGTGTGGCGTCAGCTCATGAAGGCGTTGGGGATTGATCAACGGTTGTCTACGGCGTTCCACCCTCAGACAGACGGTTCCACTGAGCGGGTGAACCAGGAGCTGGAGCAGTATTTGCGTCTATATTGCATGTCTGATCAGGCTCGCTGGGCTCACTTCCTTCCCCTTGCGGAATTTGTGGTGAACAATTTGGCTAGCTCAGCGGTGGGTATGTCCCCGTTTTTCGCATTATATGGTTTCCATCCGCGGGTTCTTCCCTCCTCCCATCCACGGTTGAACCTGACTCCGGTGGCGGACCTGTTTTTACGGAACCATCGTGCCCGGGCGATGTCTTTACAGGCACACTTGGTACGCTCTAGGGCATCCATGAAGGCACAAGCCGACAGGAAGAGACAACCTGGCCCGGACCTGGCAGTGGGTGATCGTGTCTGGCTAGATACCCGTAATATCAAACTGCTGGCTGTGACAAAAAAGTTTAAGCCCCGTCATATTGGCCCCTTCCCAGTAGTTGCCAAAATTTCAGATGTGGCTTACCGGTTGGACTTACCTGTGGGGTTGCGTATTCATCCTGTGTTCCACATTTCCCTACTTCGTCTGGCCTCACAGAGGCCCCGTAGGGGTGGCATTGGTTCTGTGGTTGGTGCATGTTTCCACAAGGGATGGGGGGGTTTTATGTGGAGGGGGTACCCTGTCACGTTGTGCCATCGGGGAGTAGAGGGGACCACCCGAAGAGAGAAACACGTGGGGTCTCAGGAACAATCCCACGCTCATGTATCACAGACAAATCCCGCAACACGGTCCTCTCACATACCGTGAACAGCTTATCACCCAAACACCAACCCATAGAACATATAGCAAGGCGGCCTGATTACACATGTAAGGCTCTTATGTTTTCTTTCTGTTACCTGGTTTGTTTCTATGCTTAAGAGATGGGGGAGCCGGGGTTGAGGGCTGTGATGCAAACAAACTCATCCGTTTACCCGGCAAACTTCCAGTCCCCTTTTCCACACTCAGGGAGGAGGCGGAGTCCTTCTTTCATTTCTTAGCCCTTCAGCTCCGTCCTCTCGCGAGAAGAGAGGAGAACTTCCCGCGAGAGAAGAGAGGATCACTTCCCGCGAGAGTAGAGGCGGGAAGCCAATTCGCCACGCCCTAATGTACATTGGGATTTAAACTGACCGCGAACGCCACTCCAGCGTTCGTGCAACTCTGACTTTGAACTCTGATCTGGAGCTTGTTATATCGGACCTTCGGAATCTCCTTTTCCCTACCTCAAAGGTTTCTTGAAACCTCGGCGATTGGATGTAAAGGTATGCCGGGTTCCCCTCAGTGAACGGTGAGTGCTTCCCTTCTAGGTTTGTTCCTCAGTCCTTAGCGCACCGGTTCCGGTAACCCATCCTTTAACTCTGTTTATTTCTCTCTCTCTCTCTCCTTTTTCTATCCCTCTCTCAGGACAGATAGCTGCCTTCCGCTACAGTCCCTGGGGAATCGTCTCATCGCCGGCACGCTGCCTTTTCTCTTTCCTCTTGATTTAACGGAGGGAAGGAGGGGCCGTGTTTGGCTGTGTAGACCCACGCCTCGCGACCGATACAGAGAAAGAAGCGTGACACCGCATGCTCAGAATCACGCTCTACGGCTAATGATAGCACCAGCATTTTGGTTTATTAAAATGTGTCAGCAAATATGAGCGACTACCACAGTTCAATTAATCAATTTTTGAGTCTCGAGCCTCCAAAGGTGAAGATATATTTGTGTCAGCAAATGCCAGAGAGTAGCATAATTCATATAATCTGTTTTAGAGTCTGGCCTGCAAAGGTGAAAAAAACAACAGCAAGCGCAGCGGCCACATCCCAGCTGTTCCTCCCGCCGCCATCTTGGAAGCTCACAGAGCCTGACTACCCATGTCCAATACAAACCCGCCCAACCCTTCCCATTGGATGCTGCCACCGTTGGCGCTGTGCTATTGGCTGAGCGCGCCGTCAGTCAAATCCTATCCTTAAAGGGCGTCTACGCTCGGTTCAATGAACTAGGGTTTGTTGTGGGTCTCAGCTGCTCGCCGCTGATTGGTCTGCATCAGCTATATTCGAGCCAACAGGAAGGCGTGTAGTGTACATCTATATGCTTTGGTAAAGCAGCCCCTGTACTTTCCACCAATCAGAAGCTGGTTTACAAAGACTGACCATTTAAGTGATAGGACTTTTGCAAGTTCCAGGGTGGCCGAGGGCCGGCTGAAGCTGTTGGCGGCCGTGGTGATGCCGGCTGCGGGCAGGCGGCACGGGCAGTCTCGGCAGCACTCCTCCAAGGAGGCAAACGAGACATAACAGGGACGCACCACTTACCTGAATATAGCACGCCCACCGCGATGTGTGCAACATCACTGACGTCACTAGGACGCCAGTGACGG
>JBCATW010000173.1:0-10826 GCA_038406705.1 Eurycea bislineata
GCTAGGCATACAGTAAACACAGCAACAAAAGATAATAAGCAAGAATACACCCACAACGAAATATTGTACCACATATCGTAATACTCCTCCAAGATTGGGTATCCATCTAAATAACCAATCCCACCAGTTCTCTTCTTGATTTTGATGGACTTCATTTACTAGTTCTTGTAGTCGTCCAATATTATTCTCAATTGATCTGGAGTGATCAGAAAGATTGAAACAACACATCCCTTCAAATGATCCACAACCCAAGTTGTGTTTTAGTAATAGGTAATCAATGGCTGCTCTGTTTTGCAAAGTAGCTTTCCTGATGGATTGTTCATCGAGTAACAGTTCTTCCAGAGCTCGGGATGTGGCATTTAGTCCTTTAACAACTAGACAGGCCAATTTGGTGAGACTGATATAGGACATGATAGATAATGTTGGCATTCCTACCATAGAGACTGCTAGGGCAATAGCTTCAGATTGAGATAACAAGTTTACATTAGAATCACAGTCAGAAGGAAGTCCAGAGACCACAGAAGTGGATCTTTTTCCTCGTGTTATGGCAGGAGTAAGAGAAAACATCATCATGCCCAAACGGGTCAAAGCACATGGACCCCCTGTAATATTAGCTGGGATGTATGTATATGTAGTGTTACCACAACTAAAAAGCCATCCAGTAGGTAATTTCACATGATAAATATAACTAGCTGTCAGTACAGTGTAATTACATTCCATATTATTATTTACATTCCAACAGTCTAAATTGGTTCTTGCGCACAGTGTTTTTTCATCTGGTGTCAGCTTGGTACTTCCATCAAGTTGTAACTGAAGACATTTGCCTATCCTGCTAACATCACAGGTCATGTTATAACACACATCTCCTTGAGTAATATTGAAGGTAGTGATCTGCGTTAGGTTGGACCAAGCCTGATCAGTTTTTTGACAGGACCTACAGTACTCGTAGACTGAGAACAAAGTGCGCACATCAATGTCTTCTGCAATGTCATCATGGTTAAGTACACCAAAAATGTGGCGCAAAACATGTGCAGGCGTTGGTATCGCTACTAAGCAAGTTTTTAGCAGATCTGCTGCACTCTTAGTATCAGCCAGACAGAAATGACTGATATTCAGTACTTTGAGAGCTAAATAGCTCCATATATTCTCATCTTGTTCCAGAGCGGGTAAGTGTTTCTGGATTGGTACCAGAGCTGACTCATAAATTTCTGGCTTCTCCGCTCGCTTTATCTTCGTGCCTCTCTTGATGGTTGGTGTAACTGTGTAATTAGTAGTTTCTGCTTCCTCACTAATATCCCCTTCAAGGCTTAGTTCATTTATCATGGGGACACTGAGACGGTATAATCTCTGATTCTCTTCGAATAATTCTCCCGAAAGGACTCCATTTAGTACAATAGTTACACCAACCAGGCACTTTATCTACAAGGCAAACCCAAAAAGAAACATATCATTACATCATAATGGGACATTTTATTCTCGCAGATAGCACTTGTCTGCTGGGACATATTCCCATTTCTCCTTTCCTGGTTGCATGGCTAATACTATCTGATCTTTTCCCGCTGCAATTATATCAGCTGGCACTGGTGGCCCCTGGGGTTTTTCTATCCAGACTTTAGCCCCAGGCACCGCTGAGTCAGTGGAGCCGAAACCGCCTTCTCCTCTGATTGTTAGAACAGTAGGCGGATCACTTTTCTGCACTTTCATGACTTTTATTGGCACAATTAACAGCTGCGCTATTCTGTCTCCTTTTCCAAAAGACAGCGCTTGGTCTCCACTGTTCAGCAAAATAACTTTGATTTCTCCTTGATAATCAGAGTCAATTACCCCTCCCAACACTTGCACTCCTTTCAGAGCTAAACTTGAACGAGAGGCAATTAACCCCATATGCTCTGGAGGTATTTGAACACCAATGCCTGTTTCAATAACAGCAATATCTCTGACTTCTAATCTCAGCTCTTTGTGTGCATACAGATCTACTCCAGCTGCTTCTGGAGTTGCTCGATAGGGAGCTAATGCTCCAGGGGTTATCTCCCAGTACAGCAAAGTTGCTTCTGAGACATGTGGTCGCACCTGCAAGGAAGGCGTTATCATGCGCATCAAAGGAGTTTCATTTTCAGCAATGGGTCTGTTGTTTAAGATTTGCACTGCATCAAACACCCTGTCACGCCATCCTTTCAGCGTACCATCACCCAATTTCCTGATTTGCTCTTTTAACAATCCATTCATTCGCTCAATCAAGCCAGCTGCTTGCGGATGGTATGGTACATGATACACCCATGTCACATTATTTTTCTGACAATATTCCTGAATCAATTTTCCTTTGAAGTGAGAACCGTTGTCACTCTGCACCTGTAATGGCGTGCCATAATGTAATGTAATTAAGTCCAACAACTTGATGGTGCTAATTTGGGTAGCTCGCTTACAGGGCAGCACCATCAAATATCCTGAATAAGTGTCCACAATAGTACAGGCGTATTGACAACCTCTGCTGATAGGTAAAGGACCAATATAATCAATCTGCCATGTTTGGCCTGGCAATTTTCCTCTTTCTAGCTGTCCTTTCACTATATGTGGCACTGTTCTTTGCTGACTATGCTGACATACTGGACATTGCATGATAACAGTTTTAATTATTTCCAAGGGGACATTTAAACCTCGAGTTTGTGCCCACCTAAGAGTGGCTTTTTCTCCCATGTGTCCACTCTTCTGGTGTGCCCATTTGGCCAGACCTTCATTGTCAGATTCCTGAGGATCTGTCTCCACCTTGGAAACGGGTATCTTGGTCTGTTCGTCTGTAACAGAATTAAACCACCGTTCAAGCGAATCTGTGGCACAATGTGCATCCACATGAAATACAGTCACCTCACTTTGATTCAACATTTCTGAAATGTCTTGCCACAATTCTTTTCCCCACACCTCTTTTGCGTGAATTTTCCAATCATGCTTCTGCCATGTTGGGAACCACGTGGTCAATCCATTTGCCACTGACCACGAGTCTGTGTACAAATGACATTGGCCAGGTAGTTCTTGTTTCAAGGCCTGATACACGGCATACAATTCTGCAAATTGACTGCTCTGTCCCTTTCCAGTGGTAGACAGCATCTTTTTTGTTTTTGGGTTGTAGGAGACTGCTCGCCAGTACCTCTCTGTGCCTATATAACGAGCTGAGCCATCTGTAAACCACGCATGCTCTGTTTGCTCAACACTCAAATCTCCATATGGAATTCCCCATTTAACTGGGGACTCCTGGACTTCTGGCGTCTCCTGAGGCACATAATCACTGAATGGGGCATCCGCTATTTGCTCATGTAATGCGGCTACTCCCCCCTTTCCCACCTTTGCTCGATCCTGAATGTACCATTTCCATTTAATCACACTAGCTTCTTGTGCGTGCCCAATTCGATGGGTTTTAGGGGAGCTCAGTACCCACTGCATTATTGGTATCCCTGGTCGCATTAACACATCATGCCCCACAGTGAGCTGTTCAGTATCAACCAGCGCCCAATAGCATGCAAGCAATTGTTTTTCAAACGGAGTGTACCTGTCCCCAGCATCTGGTAATTTCCGATTCCAAAATCCCAATGGCACTCTCTTTCTCCCTTGTCTCTGCCACAAACTCCAATTAGCATAATTTTCCTGTACTGAAACATTCAGTTCCACTTCACCTTCCTGTACGGGCCATAAATTTAGGGCGTGCTGAATAGTCTCTTTGGCTAATTCAAAAGCCTTTTCCTGCTCTTCTCCCCACTCAAAATCATGTTTTTTCCTGGTCACTTTGTACAATGGTGCTAAAATCTGTCCCAAGTGGGGAATGTGCTGTCTCCAAAATCCAAAAAGCCCAATAAATCTCTGTGCTTGTTTCTTAGTGGTAGGAGTGCTAAACTCCAAGATCTTTTGTTTAGCTTTGGGTAACATTTCTCTGTGTCCTTTATGCCACTGTATTCCTAAGAAGGTCACCGTTTCGGCTGGGCCCTGAATCTTGCTTGGATTTATTTCCCATCCTTCAGCTTTCATTGCCTCCATCACTTTTTCTAAATGACTTCTCACTGTTTCCTCATCTTTTCCTTGTATTAGGATGTCATCAATGTAATGGGTAATTTTAACCCCTTCATCTACTGGAATTTTGTCTAAGTGTTCTGCCACCAGCCGGTGGCAGATCGTAGGACTATGTAAATACCCCATTGGGACTCGTGAGAATGTATACTGACGACCAGCCCAGGAGAAGCTAAACTGTTCTTGGCATTCTTCCGCTAGGGGTATCGTAAAAAATGCATTGGCTAAATCGATAACAGCATACCAGGTTCCCTCGTGTTTCTGAATGCCTTCAATCAAAGTTATAGTGTCAGGCACCGCTGCCGTCAAGGGCGGCGTATGCTTATTAAGTTCGCGATAATCCACGGTCATCCTCCAGCTCCCATCAGATTTTTTTATAGGCCACACGGGATTATTCCACCCACTGGTAATTGGTCTCAAGACACCTGCTTGCACATAATCTTTAATTGTCTCTGTAATTTCCTTGTGACCACCGGGAATTCTGTACTGCTTCATGGTCACTTGTTTTGTTGCCAGGGGGACCTGCACTGGAGGCATTAACAATTTACCTACTAATACTGGAGCACAGGTCAAAGCTCTTACTCCAAATTGGTATTTCCCCCCAGGCAATTTCAGTGTTAAACCTTCCAATATATCAAACCCAATTATGTACTCTGGGATGGGGACAATCAAAACACGATATTTTCTTTTTGGTAGGTTCCCTATTTTCATGGTAACCACAGTCTGTACGGCTGGAGTCTCTTTTCCTCCCAGCCCTGTAATGATAAAATGTTGCCCTTTAAATTTAGAAGGGTTTCCATAGATCAATGAGGCCTCCGCTCCAGTATCTATTAAAGCACGGACCCGTTGCATGTTTCTCTTTTTCCAAAAAATATCTACATTTACATGCGGTCTCCGATCTACTTTAGCATGTGACACTGGAGTTTGACCACTTTCCTAATCTGATTTGGAATGGCTACTCAATTCTGACCTCACCATGGCCTTCATGATTTTTTGCAAATTGGGATACAGTTGCCGATAAGGGGTTGGCATTCCCAAGGGATCATCCTGTTCTGGTTCCCCCTCCCCTTCTTCATCTTCCTCACCCTCGGGGGGAGCCGATGGTTCTGTTCTCCTGACCTCTTTCACTTGCTTAACCCCTTCCTTCCGAGCCAATCCTCGCTTTTTATACATCTCCCACATTGCTCGTGTTTCAATGCCATCAATGTCTTCATGCTTCACCCCATCCCTCAATAGGGCTATAAACATTTCTTTTCGGGACACCCTATTATCTCTGGGATCACTTCCTCCCTCATACCGCCTTCGGAAGTCTCGGCCTCTCTCCCCTCTTTGTTCACTTCGAGATTCCCTTTCCTTGGGCTCACTTTGCCATTCCCCTAAATCTGCCAATTGTCGGATGGCGTCAACTACTTCCTGCACGGGTTTCCCTGTTTGATTTATCATTAAAGTCATCATGACATGTTTGTATGCAGGAGGAGCATTTTTGATTATATTGTTTCTGGCTGACACTGACACTGGAATCTGCGGCATGCTAGCCGGATCATGTAAAAATATAGCCTCTTTCATGGCTATCTCTTTTAGTCTCTGAGTAGCCTCTTTCAGAGTATACCATTTTTTGTCATCACTTGGCCAGTCATTTGGCATGGTATATTTATTGTTGCAGCCCATGGCTGCTACATTCAACAGACTTTCACTCACCATTTGATTTTGTGCGTTATTCGGTGGGCCCTGTCTCAAAGCCTCTGCCACATGGGTATCGTTAGCCAGGGGCAGAAATCGAGGAGAGTCCACAGAATCTACTCTAATATTAGCTGCCCCTCCATCATACATCCGCACCATCCAGCTAATTAATGACTCGCCAGACTTTTGTCGCAAGCGGTCAATAATGTCCCCCATTTCTTGCTGAGAGTAATCTTCCTCAGTTGCCATGTTCACATTTTGCCCTGCAGGGTTTAACCCAACCTTTCGTCTTAACACTGGGTTAGCCCCTACGCTGTCAACACTTCTCTCATCTTCTCCCCCATCTGTATTGTCTGAGTCAGTGGTATCCCATATGTTGCCGTCCCAATGGTCAGGATCCCAGTCTGCCTGCGCTCGTGCTATGGCTAAATGCACTTTTCGCTTATTAATTTTTCCTCTGCGCTTTTTATATTTGTACTGGGCAATCCTCACCGCGGCCCGTTCCGCGATTTCCTGATATCGTTCTCTTTTAGCGTGCAATAATTTAATTTGTACCTGTTGCATTAAATTAGCATGTTGCGCTGCAGCCAAATCTTTATCTAATTTCTGTTTTTCAATCATTAAACTAACATATTGTTGATGCATTTTCCTGTAGGCATGCAGTAGGATCCACCCCCGTCTGCTGACTGCAGACAGCTCTTTACCCTTCTCAACGGGGACTTGCGCTAAGCACGTAATCAAATCTGCGGGCTCCGCGGATGCAAGCACCGCATCCCAGGATTCACTTAAACCAGCGCTTTGAGCCCAAATTTGTGCGATCTTATCATAAGGAGCTTCACCCCAACCGGGGATTCTAATTTGGTTTCCGCCCGCGGAAACACTCCCTTTCTTCTTATGAAACATAATAGTGGCGTCGCTTCACAGTTTAATCTTGCTAACAATCTCTAAATCATATGACAAATGACCACAATAAAGGCTCTCTTGCCACTGTATTTTCAATCTATTCAAACGCTAAAATATAAATCACGTACTCTGAGACTGTAAGCAAACTGTTCCCTGAGGACACATGAGGTAGTTTAAAAATTGGTTGCATTCAAAAATACATTAATCTCTTCTGTATACAAAATACACAAAATACATTCTCTATTTGCCGTCCACACAAAGGCACCCTCTGAATGCTCCGATTCTGCTAGCCTCTTCAGAGTCAGAAAGCGCCTTGGGCAAATCACATTTGTCGCAGACACGGTCGGGTCAGCGCGGTTACGCGGACGCCAGCCAGTGCCGCACAAATCACTGGTACAAAACTTCTATTGTCTATTTATACATCTATTTACAGTGCCCGGTTCCACGCACACACAACGCTACATATTTCCATAATCAACTCTCACACAGGCGACCAAAAAATACACGCGTTTCACCATATAACTAACTCATCACGGAGTCAACTTCTCCGGAATCCCCATGTAATATCCAGCCTGGATAACCAACACAGGCTGCTCTCGGGCCTGATCCACCAAAACACCGCAACAGTCCGTCTGGTACCTTAATCAACACAGACGGCTGGACGAAAGTGACAATGGCCTGATTTACCCAAATCGCACAACACAGCCCATTGATCTCTGCATACACTTCACCATTCACACCGACTTCACCCGCAATTATTCTTCGTGCGCACCACTTCATACACAAAAAAGGCACATTTAGACCATAACTGTTAGAATTCCATGGACCGAAATTTTTATTTGTGACCAACTTACACATCTAAAAATCTCGTATCCCATCCTCGTCGCCAATTATGTCTTGCATTCTTTTTGCCCGCTTATACCCCCCACCCCCCTAATGAAGAGGCTTACCACGGAGGGTTAAAAGCATATAGGAATTCTAACATTTATTAATAAGAATACAAGAAACCACAACACAATGCACAGCATTCAATACATAAGACCACCACAGTCTATACAAATAATACGTCACCCCACCAAAGGAGTTGGTTCCATGTCTCTCTCCGTCTACTTCTTCCGTCCCTGGCTGTGTGAAATCTCGGCAGACAGCCAGGCAGAGACCTCCTCAGGCAGGGAAAGTGCCTACAGGTGACGTCCAACCTGCAGGGAGATTTCTGTCTCGCCACCGTCAAGAGCCCCACTTTTTACCCATGCGTGACGCAATTGGCGCAGGCGCATGAGTGTCTCAGGGCGGGATGCAGTACCTCTGTCAGCCCACAAGAGGTGATCAAGCTCTTCTGAGATGTCCAGAGCATCTGCCTTTCTCCCTAGTAACACCCTATTCTGGCAACATGAGGCGGAGGTGGTTATGTCACTGCACACATGGTACTTGATTGCCAGTTTGTTCACAATTACTGTCACAACAGTCACCATTAATTCTACTATGTAGCGTTATACAGATTCGCATCGATGAGAAGCTTTCACGGTAGCTTTTAAGCACATAGACTGAACATATACACCATTAATGATTATATCTCACGGAAAAGCTCCCTAAAAGCATGAGGACGTGCTAATCAGCCTGAACAGGCCCCTGCTTCTCCTGTTAGCATAGGCCAACAATTGCATTATGCCATCCATTAACCACGTACCCCTCTTCTGAGTACATTATGAAACCCGGAGCTTAGCTGCGGAGCCTCCGGCAGCGTGGGTGTCCATGAACACAAAAGATTTCTAGCCTATTTTCTATGAACCAAAGTTACTGAGGTGGGAATTCGTTTTCAGCTACTGAGGCCTACCAGTGTAACTTTTTCAGGCCTACGATTGTTTAAGCCGCAGAAGCGGCACACTCCATCCTCGACTTCCCACTCTCAGTAACTGGTCCCATGTTCACATAGTCTTCCTCGCGACAGCGAGGCCGGTCATAAATTCCTCGGTATTCAAGGTTTTCCCATGATTCCCTAGCGGACATTAGCTTAGGCTGGAAAAGACTACACAGGCTAGGCATACAGTGCACACAACAACAAAAGGTAATAAGCAAAAATACACCTAGAACGAACCCTCGTACTACAGATCGTAATACTCCTCCAAGATTGGGTACCCATTTAAATAACCAATCCCACCAGTTTTCTTCTGGATTTTGATGGACTTCATTTACTAGTTCTTGTAGTCGTTCAATGTTATTCTCAATGGATCTGGAGTGATCAGAAAGATTAAAACAACACATCCCTTCAAATGATCCACAACCCAAGTTGTGTTTTAGTAACAGGTAATCAATGGCTGCTCTGTTTTGCAAAGTAGCTTTCCTGATGGATTGTTCGTCGAGTAACAGTTCTTCCAGAGCTCGGGATGTGGCGTTCAGTCCTTTAACAACTAGACAAGCCAATTTGGTGAGACTGACATAGGACATGAGAGATAAGGTTGGCATTCCTACCATAGAGACTGTTAGGGCAATAGCTTCAGATTGAGATAACAAGTTTACATCAGAATCACAGTCAGAAGGAAGTCCAGAGACCTCAGAAGTGGATCTTTTTCCTCGTGTTATGGCAGGAGTAAGGGAAAACATCATCATGCCCAAACGGGTTAAAGCACATGGACCCCCTGTAATATTAGCTGGGATGTATGTATATGTAGTGTTACCACAACTAAAGAGCCATCCAGTAGGTAATTTCACATGATAAATATAACTAGCTGTCAGTACAGTGTAATTACATGTCATATTATTATTTACATTCCCACAGTCTAAATTGGTTCTTACGCACAGTGTTTTTTCATCTGGTGTCAGCTTGGTACTTCCATCAAGCTGTAATTGAAGGCATTTGCCTATCATACTAAAATCACAGGTCATGTTGTAACACACATCTCCTTGAGTAATATTGAAGGTAGTGATCTGCGTTAGGTTGGACCAAGCCTGATCAGTTTTTTGACAGGACCTACAGTACTCGTAGACTGAGAACAAAGTGCGCACATCAATGTCTTCTACAATGTCATCATGATTAAGTACACCGAAAATGTGGCGCAAAACATGGGCAGGCGTTGGTATCGCTACTAAGCAAGTTTTTAGCAGGTCTGCTGCACTCTTAGTATCCGCCAGGCAGAAATGACTGATATTCAGTACTCGGAGAGCTAAATAGCTCCATATATTTTCATCTTGTTCCAGAGCGGGTAGGTGTTTCTGGACTGGTACCAGAGCTGACATTTCTGGCTTTCCCGCTCGCTTTATCTTCGTGCCTTTCTTGATGGTTGGTGTAACGGTGTAGTTAGTCGTTTCTGCTTCCCCACTACCATCCCCTTCAAGGCTTAGTTCATTTATCATGGGGACACTGAGACGGTATAATCTCTGATTCTCTTCGAATTCTCCCGAAAGGACTCCATTGAGTACAATGGTTACACCAACCAGGCACTTTATCTACAAGGCAAACCCAAAAAGAACATATCATTACATCATAAGGGGATATTTTATTCTCGCAGATAGCACTTGTCTGCTGGGATATATTCCCATTTCTCCTTCCCTGGTTGTATAGCTAATACTATCTGGTCTTTTCCCGCTGCAATTATATCAGCTGGCACTGGTGGCCCCTGGGGTTTTTCTAACCAGACTTTAGCCCCAGGCACCGCTGAGTCAGTGGAGCCAAAACCGCCTTCTCCTCTGATTGTTAAGACAGTAGGCGGATCACTTTTCCGCACTTTCATGACTTTTATTGGCACAATTAACAGCTGCGCTATTCTGTCTCCTTTTCCACAAGACAGCGCTTGGTCTCCACTGTTTAGCAAAATAACTTTGATTTCTCCTTGATAATCCGAGTCAATTACCCCTCTCAACACTGGCACTCCTTTCAGAGCTAAACTTGAACGAGAGGCAATTAACCCCATATGCTCTGGAGGTATTTGAACACCAATGCTTGTTTCAATGACAGCAATATCTCTGACTTCTAATCTCAGCTCTTTGTGTGCATACAGGTCTACCCCAGCTGCTTCTGGAGTTACTCAATAGGGAGCTAAAGCTCCCGGTGTTATCTCCCAGTACAATAAAGTTGCTTCTGAGACATGTGGTCGCACCTGCAAGGAAGGCGTTATCATGCGCATCAAAGGAGTTTCCTTTTCAGCAATGGGTCTGTTGTTTAAGATTTGCACTGCATCAAACACCCTGTCACG
>JBCATW010000174.1:0-10822 GCA_038406705.1 Eurycea bislineata
AATTCTTCAAAATGACCCGCAGCTATTATGCTGCTCTTCGTTACCAATTTTTGCATTTAAGAGAGGGCCATGCCTTGCAAATGCATTAGTTCGAGCTGACAGCCACATTTACCCCAGACAATTGACATTGAGCACAACCAGATGTGGTACTTTCCCATGCCTGGGTTGTGCACAATGTAACTCAGTAATTCGAGGAGACACCTTTAACCACCCACGCACTGGTGAAATTATTAAACTTAAGCATTATGCTACATGCTTGACCACCTTTGTAGTATATCTCATTAAGTGTCCTTGTGGACTTGTTTATGTTGGAGAGACGCAGCGAGAACTAAAAAAGCGAATTGGTGAACACAAGACAGATGTTCGCACCAACAATCAAAATTCATCGGTTGCAAGGCATTATAATGAATTTAGGCATAATGCCAGCCAGATACGTTTTTTGGTGTTGGGTAATATTCCCTGGCACCCCAGAGGTGGAGACCGTATTAGCAAACTTAAGAGTTTGGAGATGTACTGGGTGAAACGCCTGGAGTCACATTACCCGCTGGGGATGAACGAACGGTACGATGTGCGACCGTTGTTACATACTAACTACTAAGGGCTGTATACCAATTTGATCTGTACTTGTTAGCCTTTGACTGCTATACATTTTATTAGAATGTTTTCCTTGATTCAAACATATTTTTTTATTTTTTCTAATTGCTCTTCTTTCTCTATGTGATATTCATTGATTTTCATTGTTTATTTTTTTGTTTACTTTTATGTTTAATTTTATGACTGCTTTATGCTTTCTATATCCATGTTTCTGTTCGATTCAGTTTGTTTTATATGCGATGTATACTTATATCGTTACTTTATTTGTTTATACCAGGCGTTAAGCATTACCTGTTCAGTACTTTTTGACTATTCAACCTATCTCTCTGTCCATGCACTACATTTCCCAGAGGGAGTAGCGCGACCTACCTGCAGCCAGGTAAGCGCCGCGTTACTCTACATTTATTAGTATGGTGAACCGCGGCGCGGTCACACATAGCACACACCGGAGCAGGCACGCTGCCGGTCGTTGTTTTCAGCACGCCACATTCGGCGAAGTTTGTTCGAACAGCCATAATGGTACGTTTTGTTTACTTTGTTTGAAATAGGGCGATTATGTATACTTTGCCATTAGAGATACCGCTCCATGCAATATAGCTGCTACATAATGTTTACTTTGTTTTTGTTCTCAGTGCCAGACGATGCCTATCTAATAGGCGAAACTAGTCGCACATTCGTTATGGCTTTCCTTTGAAGATGTTCATGCTATAAAACCCACATGTGAATAAATACTCAAACATGAACAGTATTCTTTTGGAGTGATATCTCGTTTCTATGAGTGTGTAAAGTGGATATACGGCGGAGGCGACACTCTCGCATTGACTTTGTCTGCCCGTACATAGGGCTAATTGACACATAATACGAGATTTGCAATGGCTAATATAGCATTTGCTACCCGCAAGAGCTGCACGAACTGACTACTTTTTTTGAACCCCCCTTTTTTTGAATTTGGAAATTCTAATTCTTCTATACATATGTTTCTTTATATACGGATTTAATAGCATTTGAGCTATATAATAGTGAGCGCATGTGTATCACTGATTTACATCAGTGTTTTTTTGCATTGTTTGTGATACCTGCGAGTCGGCAGGTTATTTTCATGCGACTCCTGTGTAGGAACAACACTTATTGTTTCTTCAAAATATGAGTGCGCACATGCCAATATGTATTGATATTGACTTTTGAAGGCTAATACACATGTGAACGCACCAACCTATTTTTTTCTTGTTGAATATACTGCTTAAAAATTTGAAAAAATTACAAACCATTTTTCCAGACATTGGACCTCATATGTTTTTTTCATGCTAATATTACTTTTTTGGATTCTTATATAGAAGTTAGTACTTTTTTGGCCTTTGCCCATTTTCACTTTCTTCAAATAATTTTTTTCTTGTTTTTCATACCTACTATGAATGAGGAGGCTGTCTTCGATGAGCAAGGTACCCTCGCCTTTAGTGATACAGAGGCAGAACGCATTATTAATCTATTGAAACTTCCTGAAGGTTATATTCAAACTGAGAAACCCTCGGTCTCACCATACAAACTTGAATCATTGAACAAAAGGAAAACAAATTTGACCTTACATGCTATCACTCTGACGGAGTACTTTAGGAAAAAGCAGATCCCTCGTGGACTTAGGATCCTGCTTCAACCCACCCTCTGCAGGAACAATAAGAATTTTTTGTCTAGATGGCGGATGGTTTTGAACAAATGTTCTTCAGACCTTTTATTATTAACCATCGAAGAACTTAATAAGGACATAACTAATCTTGAGAAAGAAATAGCTGAAGTAAGCGAACAACTTAAACAAGAGAGATCAATCGAGGATTGGAATTCCATCTGTCAAGAAATCAAGGACATTGTGACACAGTACCAGACTGAACTCCAGAAAGGGAAACAAAGGAAACTTAAAAGGGACGAGCTCGACTATCAATACAACAGGGTTTATACCTTCCATCTTGAATTTCCGCCAGATAAACGTAAGAAGGTTTATAAACGACAAACAGAAGACCCAACTCAATCCAGTTCTGACATTTCCACGGACAACGAAGTACCGGGACCGTCTGAGGTTCCACCAAAACCCATGAATCCTATTCCACCTAATAAGAACGTTCCTCCTTTTCGGAAGGACACAGGAAAAGGACCAGGCGGGGGCAACGAAGAAAGAGGGGAAAAAAGATACCCCAGCAGGAAATAATTTCTGATATTGTTATAAATATCTCTAACCATTCCTTTACAGGTGCAGAATTAGACATCCTGAACAAAGGGCTTACTTTTGTACCTAGTTTTAGAGCAGATAGGACTAGTCACCTCATTGATTTAGACTGTTTTGCAAGGAAATTAAATTTAAGAGCTTTTTTTGACAACATGCCCCCTAATGCTAATCCCGAACCAGTCTATAAAGAGTTTAAGAGCCCTAGTCAATTTTGTGCCCCTGTCAACTTGACTTCTATTGACACCTTCACTAAACTGTGTACTGATGATATGAGAAAACTTGTGGTTAATAAGATCAGCAAACCAAACATTTCTTTTCAACAAAGAATGATACTGAATAGATTGAAAAATAACAAGGAGATCATTATCAAAAGGGCAGATAAGGGAGGGGCTATTGTGATACAGAACAGGAGTAATTACAATAGTGAGGTTCTACGACAATTAAATGACAATTTAGTCTATCGAGAACTGGATGCAGATCCCACTGTATCTATTCAAGACAAGATTAAGAACATTTTAACGACAGCAAATATGCAGGATTGGATCAGTGATAACACTTACCATTTTTTGACAGTTGAACACCCAGTCATACCAGTGTTATATACTCTCCCCAAGATACATAAGTCGCTTGTTGACCCCCCGGGAAGACCGATTGTATCCGCATGTGGTGGCGTTCTTGAACCCATATGCGAATACATTGACTATTTTCTGCAATTACTAATTCGGAAAGATGACTTCTATCTAAGTGATACTAGAGATTTTTTACGAAAAGTCCAAGGGCTGACTTGGCAGTCACACTATCTTCTAGCAACAGCGGATGTTACTAGTCTCTATACTAACATTCCCCACCATCTGGGTCTTCTTGCCATAGAAAGTGAACTAGCAACAATGGGATGCCCTGGAGTACATCCAGAGCTACTATTACAATTATTGGAATTAACCTTAACTAATAACTACTTTGCCTTCAATGGCAAGTTCTACTTGCAGCTCACTGGAGTGGCTATGGGTGCCAAAATGGCTCCAAGTTACGCAAATTGTTATATGCAGGCGTGGCAGGATCGATATATTACCAGGCACCCCAGCTATGGACACGTCGTCATGTGGCTTAGGTACATAGACGACGTGTTCATAGTTTGGGATGCCAGTAAGACTGAACTAGAGGAATTTCTCAATGATATCAACGAAAGTACTTCACCGATTAGACTCACATTAGAATGTGGTAACCCAGGCGTTCACTTTTTGGACACCACTGTTACACCCTTTATGGACACCTTACGGTTTGATATCTACTCTAAACCGACTGATGTTAATAGTTTACTACAGGCTAGGAGTTGTCATCCCAAATCTATGAAAGTGAATTTACCTTATAGTCAGTTTATTCGATACAGAACAATTATTTCTGAAGAATCAGTTTTTGACACACGTGCGCTAGAATTGAAAACCAAGTTTTTAGCCAGAGGCTACACTGAAACATCATTGAATGAATTTACAGTGAAAACTAAGACTATCCCTAGAGAGAGTCTGCTTAGACCGAAGTCCCGGTTGGAAACTGATCGCATGATCTTTATTACCAAGTTCACTAATGTTGCCTATAAATTTAAACATATTATTGAATCTCATTGGCCAATTCTCCAAAATGACCCACAGTTATTATGCTGTTTATCATTACCTATTTTTGCATTTAAGAGAGGGCCATGCCTAGCAAACACATTAGTTCGAGCTGATAGCCACATTTACCCCAGGCAGCTTACATTGAGCACGGCCAGGTGTGGTACTTTTCCATGCCTGAGTTGTGCTCAATGTAACTCAATAATTCGAGGAGACACCTTTAACCATCCACGCACTGGAGAAATCATTAAACTCAGGCATTATGTGACATGTTTAACTACTTTTGTAGTCTATCTGATTAAGTGTCCTTGTGGACTGGTATATGTTGGAGAGACGCAGCGAGAACTCAAAAAGCGAATTGGCGAACACAAGACAGATGTTCGCACCAACAATCAAAGTTCATCTGTGGCAAGGCACTATAATGAATTCAGACACAATGCCAGCCAGATACGTTTTCTGGCTCTGGGTAATATTCCTTGGCACCCAAGAGGTGGGGATCGGATCAGTAAACTTAAATGTTTAGAAATGTACTGGGTAAAACGCTTGGAATCGTATTACCCGCTGGGGATGAATGAAAGGTACGATGTGCGACCATTGTTGCATAGCAACTACTAAATGTCTACTTCCCATGTGATAGCTTGTATATAATCTGTAGATTGTTTTTCTTCATTTATGAGATATTTATTTTGGTTTTCTGTGTCATCTCTTTTTATATGCACTTCAGAGTGTATCTGATATTATATATACGTTTACATGCTATGTTTACATTTATGCTTTGTTTATTTGTGTTTCTTTTGCTTAAGAGTTATTCCTTTACAGACGCCATATAAGTCATTTATATTAGCGTGATGCATTTCATTTTGTTTTAAATTATTGCTTATGCGTTACTCGCTTTGTATTTAATGAATATCCGCACTCTGTGGAGTGCTTATGCACTACATTACCCAGAAGGAGTAGCGCGACTTACCTGCAGCCAGGTAAGCGCAGCGTTACTCCACATTTATATGTATGGTGGACCGCGGCGCGGTCACAGAACGCACACCGGAGCAGGCACGCTGCCGGTTGTTTACCTCAGCACGCCAGAATCGGCGAAGTTTGCTTGAATAGCCATGCTGGTATGTTACATTTGATTTGTTTAAAATAGGCGAGCGTATGTTTGCCATTAGAGACATTGCTCCTTGCAACTTTGGCACATAATGTCTTTTTTTCTTTTTTTGTTTTACTTTCAGTGCCAGACGATGCCTACCAGTTAGGCGAAACTAGTCGCACATTTGTTATGGCTACATTATGAAGATGTTGATGTCTTAAACTTTATGACTGAATAAATTACTTGGATTTGAACAAGCATCTTCTTGGAGTTGTATCTCGGTTTTACGAGTATAAAAAGTGGATATGTGGCGGAGGCGATATTTGTTGATTTAAGCTTGTTCACTCGCACTCCAATGGATACATATATCTACAAGTGTCTACATTATGGAATATAGCGACCGCTATTGACTAGGATTGCAGAATTTGGTTCTTTTCGTTCTCCTTTGGATGCCATTTTGTTGTATTATCGAATGAGAAAATTCAATTATGAACACCATATGAATATTTTTCCCTTTTTTTCCCCTCCCTTTTTGGGTAAATGAACTTAATAGCCTTATTAGCTATTCAATAGTGAGCGCGTATACATCACTGGTTTTACCAGTGTTCTCTTGCATTGTCTATTTTTGACCTGCGGGCCGGCAGGTTATTTACACGCTGCTCCTGAGTAAGGACTACACTGTTGTCTCTTAAAAAAATATGAGTGCACACATGCCTACTAGTGATATATATTGACTTTCGAAGGCAGACACGCATGTGGACGCACCAACTCTACCTATCTTGTTTCTGTGTGAAATTTATCGGATTGTAACTTGAAAATTACGGATTGCCTAAATATATATTAGATCATCTATGACCATTATTCAGAGGTCACGATTATTCCATTTGTGTTTCTAAATAATAGACAGTATCTCTTTTTGTCTCTTTTTGGCCTTTTGCCCAGTTTTCACTTTTTTTCAACTTTTATTTTTGCCTATTTTCAATCTACTATGAATGAGGAGACTGTCTTTGATGAGCAGGGCACTCTCGCTTTTAGCGACACAGAGGCAGAACGGATCATTAATTTATTGAAATTACCAGAAGGATATATTCAGTCAGAGAAGCCCTCGGTTTCACCATACAAACTTGAATCACTCAATAAAAGAAAGACAAATCTTACGCTACATGCTATCACTCTAACGGAGTACTTCAGGAAAAAGCAGATTCCTCGTGGACTTAGAATCCTTTTACAACCGACACTCTGCAGGAATAACAAGAACTTTCTATCAAGATGGCGGATGGTTCTAAATAAATGTTCATCAGATCTCTTATTGCTGACAATAGAAGAACTCAATAAGGACATTACAAACCTAGAGAAACAGATACAGGAAGTGGGTGAACAACTTAAAAAAGAGAGATCAATCGACGACTGGACCTTTATTTGTCAAGAGATCAAAGACACTGTAGCACAATATCAGACTGAATTACAAAAGGGAAAACAAAGGAAACTAAAGAGAGACGAACTTGACTACCAATACAATAGAGTCTATACCTTCCATTTAGAGTTTCATCAAGATAAACGGAATAAATTTCACAAACGACAAACAGAAGACCCAACAAAGTCCAGTTCTGACCAATCTACAGACAGTGAGGCTCCAGGACCATCTGAGGTCCCACCTAAACCTAGTAACCCTATTGTTCCAAACAAGAACGTTCCTCCTTTTCGGAAGGACACAGGAAAAGGACCCGGCGGGGGCAACGAAGAAAGAGGGGAAAAAAGATACCCCAGCAGGAAATAACCTCTGATATTGTTATAAATATCTCTAACCATTCTTTTACAGGTGCAGAATTGGATATCCTAAACAGAGGCCTTACCTTTGTACCTAGCTTTAGAGCAGATAGGACTAGTCACCTAATTGATTTAGATTGCTTTGCAAGGAAATTAAATTTGAGAGCTTTCTTTGACAATATGCCTCCAAATGCTAATCCCGAGCCAATCTACAAAGAGTTTAAGAGCCCTAGTCAATTCATTGCCCCCACGAGCTTAACATCTGTAGATACCTTTACCAAATTGTGCACAGAGGATGTGAGGAAACTTGTAGTTAACAAGATCAATAAACCCAATATCTCCTTTCAACAAAGAATGATACTCAACAGACTGAAAAATAATAAGGAGATTATTATTAAAAGGGCAGATAAGGGAGGAGCTATTGTTATACAAAACAGAAGTGACTACAATAGAGAAGTTCTACGACAACTTAATGATAACTTGGTTTATCGAGAACTAGACGCAGATCCAACCTTATCAATTCAAGACAAGATTAAAAATATTCTGACTACTGCTAATATGCAGGATTGGATCAGTGATAATACATACCATTTCTTGACTGTTGAGCACCCAGTGATACCAGTCCTATACACTCTCCCTAAAATTCACAAATCACTTATTGACCCCCCTGGAAGACCGATCGTATCCGCATGTGGTGGCTTATTAGAACCCATATGCGAATACATTGATTATTTCCTGCAAACTTTGATTCGTAAAGATGAATTTTATTTAAGTGACACTAGAGATTTTCTTAGAAAAGTCCAAGAATTAACCTGGCAATCACATTATCTGTTAGCAACAGCCGATGTGACTAGCCTATACACTAATATTCCCCACCATCTGGGTCTACTTGCCATTGAAACTGAACTAGCAACAGTGGGTTGCCCTGGAGTACACCCAGAGTTGCTATTACAACTGCTAGAACTAACACTAACTAATAATTTCTTCGCCTTTAATGGTAAGTTTTACTTGCAACTCACTGGGGTAGCGATGGGCGCCAAAATGGCTCCCAGTTACGCGAATTGCTACATGCAAGCATGGCAAGATCGTTACATCACCAGACATCCCAGCTATGAACACGTCGTCAGGTGGCTTAGGTACATAGACGACGTGTTCATAGTTTGGGATGCCAGCAAAACTGAACTAGAGGAATTCTTTAATGACATCAATGGGAGCACTTCACCGATTAAACTCACACTTGAGTGTGGTAATCCTGGTGTTCACTTTCTGGACACCACTGTTACTCCTTCCATAGACACTTTGCTATTTGACATTTATACAAAACCTACTGACGTCAATAGTCTACTCCAGGCCAGGAGTTGTCATCCCAAATCGATGAAAGTGAATTTACCTTATAGTCAGTTTATCCGTTATAGAACGATCATAACAGATGAATCACTTTTCGATACACGAGCCCTAGAGTTGAAAACCAAGTTCATTGCTAGAGGCTACACTGAGTCATCATTAGATGAATTTATTGTGAAAACTAAAACCATACCTAGAGAGAGTCTGCTTAGACCGAAGTCCCGTTTGGAAACTGATCGCATGATTTTTATCACTAAATTCTCCAATGTTGCTTATAAGTTTAAAAACATCATTGAATCTCATTGGCCAATTCTCCAAAATGATCCGCAGCTACTATGCTGCTCTACGTTACCTATTTTTGCATTTAAGAGAGGGCCATGCCTAGCAAATACATTAGTTCGAGCTGATAGTCACATTTACCCTAGACAACTAACATTGAGCACAACCAGAAGTGGAACCTTTCCTTGCCTGTGTTGTGCCCAATGCAACTCAATAATCCGAGGAGACACTTTTAACCATCCACGCACTGGTGAAATCATTAAATTGAAACAATATGCTACATGCTTGACTACCTTTGTAGTTTATCTTATCAAGTGCCCATGTGGGCTTGTATATGTTGGTGAGACACAGCGAGAATTAAAAAAACGAATTGGCGAACACAAGACGGATGTTCGCACCCACAACCAAAATTCTTCTGTTGCAAGGCATTATAATGAATTCAGACACAATGCCAGCCAGATACGGTTCCTGGCATTGGGTAATATTCCTTGGCATCCGAGAGGAGGAGATCGCATTAGTAAACTTAAATGTTTAGAAATGTATTGGGTAAAACGCTTAGAGTCACATTACCCGCTAGGGATGAATGAGCGATATGATGTGCGACCACTGTTACATAGTAACTACTAAGCAAGAATCCATCCATGATAGCTTGTATATAATCTATGGATTGTTTTCCTTCTTCCATTTAAATGTTGTCTGTCTTGCTTTCTTACTTTTCTTGATTGTTATATTATGAACTGTATTTTTATTTTATTTGGACCTATGGTTTAGTTTTGAACATGTGTTTAGTTTTTTGGTTATACATATCTTTTAGATAGAATCATCTTTTTCCTTTGTATTCTAGCTGTCTATATATGCTATATAACGAGTGCTTAACTTTTTTGTTTATGTTAAATTTAGGCTAAGCGCTATTCGCTTTGCACTTAATGATATCCGCACTCGATTTTTCCACCTATGTACTACATCTCCCAGAGTGACTAGCGCGCCTTACCTGTAGCCAGGTGAGCGCGGCGTCACTCTACATCTACTTGTATGGTAAACCGCGGCGCGGTTACACACAATACACGCCGGAGCAGACACGCTGCCGGCCGTTTACCTTTGCACGCCGCAACCGGCGAGATCTGCCTGAATAGCCACGATGGTACGTTTTGTTTTATTTTACCTTATCTAGAATAGAGCGATTGAGTACTTTGCCATTAGAGGCATTGCTTCATGGAAACTTACCGATAAATGTTTACTTTTGTTTTGCTTTTAGTGCCAGACGATGCCTACCAGTTAGGCGAAACTAGTCGCACAGTTGTTATGGCTACACTTTGAAGATGTTTACGTTTGAACACTGTATATAAATAAATCACTTGGATTTGAATACATATACCCGTGGAGTGGAATCTCGTTCTTACGAGTGTATTAAAGTGAATGTACGGTGAAGGCGACACTTATCTACTCACAATTGGAGGAGACAGATCAGATGTGCTTTGCTGCTATTGCTTATAGCGACTGCTAATGACAAGAACTGCATAAACTGGCTTTCTTTTTGACTTCTTTTGAACGTGCATCACCATTTTTTTCACTTTTTCACTTTGACAAATGATAAAATCCAGCTTTACTATATATATGTCCCCCCGTTTTTCTTATATGGATTTAATAGCTTTGCCAGCTATTTAAAGTGAGCGCATGTATATCACTGGTTTTCACCAGTGTTTTTTGACATTGTGAATTAGACCTGCGAGCCGGCAGGTCATTTACATGTGCCTCCTGAGTAAGGACTACACTTTTCTGTATCTTTAAAAAATGAGTGCGCACATGCCCATATATGGTATATATTGACTTCCGAAGGCTGACACGCATGTGTAACGCACCAAATTTACTTATCTATTTTTTCTTGCAAAAAACAAGATATTGCTACCTGTGAAAACAACAAACTATCTA